>WAAF01001147.1:191392-295679 GCA_013400475.1 Tricholaema leucomelas | reverse complement strand
GTAGAGGTGTAAGGGTATAGGGTGGGTGGAGGGGGGGGGGGGGGAGGAGGGCAACGTAACTACAGTTGTAAACTACTTATCTAACAATTTTTAAGAGAAAAATTGTACATTCAACAACAGAGGCTGCAGACTGCTCCTAAACTTCTCTCTTTCAAGGTTTTCCAGAAAAAAATGTATTCAACAACAAAGAAACTGGAAAAAGAGCAATATTACAACAGAAGTGATCATTTCAGTAAGTAACGAACAGAAAAGGCATTTCAAGTAAATAAGCATTCTCATATTGCTTTTAAAAAGAAGCATTTCATGTGTCTTAGAGAAAGGGGGTGGCAAAAATGTGTTAACATTTTGCATTTTTACATGAATAGGAATGGAACTGGGTAGTCCTTTATAAGAATTTCAGACATAATATTATTAATTCCTAACTTGGGAGTCATTTAGTGGAAGGCAAATAAAGTCTGCTGTGTAGGGTGATGGGGTTTTTTTCCTGGATGTTTATCTCCTGGTATCTAATCTCTTGTTTTGTTTGAGTATATCAGAAGAGCAGTGCATTTCTTCTACTGTACCTCATGGATTACATATAGGAGTTTATGACAGCACTTGGAAGGTTTTTCACTCTTTCAAAGTGTTTTTATGAAAACAAATCTTTTTCTTCCAGGTACCACATCAAGCAGCCAGGGTGCAATACTGATTGCAAATAATAAACTGGCTCTTGAACTTAAAGGGAACACACAAACAGCACTGGAAGCAGCGGAGTCGTGGATCCAAAGCGTGGTACAAATTTGGGAAAGTCACTGTGCTGTTATTGAAAACAACTACATTTTTACCCTTGGTAGACAAGAGTTTGCAGAACTATCTCAAGAGCAGCACATGAGTGTATGTGTATCAGAAGAGGTGAGAGGTGGAAAAGCAAGACTGAAATTTCAAGGCCCTCCTGATGCTGTGATTGATGCAATGCTTGCAACTGAAAAATTACTACTTTGTATGGAAGAAAAGAGCAAAGCCAAGCAAGAGGAACTGCTGCACTTAGTGGGTATGTAAAGTAAATAAGTGACTAAGGTGAAGTATGAAGCAGCATCTGTCAGTGTTATGGCTGAGAGCAGAGAGAGATGCATTAATTTCACACACATACTGAGCACTGCTTTAATTACCAATATTACTGTACTTTTACCATGAGCCCCTGAAAGTTCATTTGTTAGCCCTGGCTACTCCTTTGGCAGTACTCCCAGTGGGGGCACAGTTTCTGCAGGGCTGGCTGATGTCTTAAAATGAGCTGCAGCAATGGCTTCCTCCAGGACAGTTTCACTGTTCACTGGAGACTTACAAAACTGTGCACTCAGTTAACACATACCTTTGATGAGCTCTTTTGCTAGCTACAGCTGGACCACTGCTGCAGGACCCACCAATGGTTCTGTGGAGTCTTGACTTTAATTAACAGTTGATAAAACTAGTGGCATTACAGTGAAGCTACTGAGTGATCCATTTTCCCTTTTATTTGTATAGTCCTTTGCTACAGATTCCGTTCTATGGAAGTTAGGCTGTGGAGAGATGTAATGGAAAAGATAATTATTTTTTTCTTTGGTTCCTTCTCTGGTTTCTTAACTGTGAAAATTTAATAAATGTTTATTTATATCTGTATCTCTCTGTATATATTTGTCTCTCTCAATATTAGCCTCTGGTATTCCTTCAGAGAATAATTTGTTCTTAACTAAACTACCAAGATAAAGTGTTGGATCCTTCTTCCTTGCCTTTGCTTCAGATATGTTAAGAAAAATCTACTCCTTTCTTTGTATCTAGGCCAATCAGAAGCAGGTCAACTTACAGAAGGACAGCTTCACAAGACAAATACTAAAGGCATCCAGATTTCACTGGTGGAACCACACCTTCAGGAGTTTAAAGACAGGCAGAAACAGTTTGAAAAGGCTGGACTTCGTGTTGTCAAGGTAAAGAGTATTAATGGAAAGTACTAAGTATCTGCTGTGAATTTGAACTAGCATGTTTAACATAGGCTTAAAAAGATCAAATGAACTATTTCAATACTTTGCTTTTAAGATCAAATCGCCTAATCCTTAAAACAGATGTAGTCTTTAGTCCTAATAAAGTATTTTTAATATAATGCAAATAATCAGTCAAAAAATGTGGTTGCATTCTGAGAAGACCTTTTAACTGTATAGTATATCCTATTTCTTATTTTATGCTTTGGATATGTTTTATGTTTTTAAGACACTAGAGAAATACAAGATTGGTCTGTTAGGATGAGGACAGTGTTACAGGGCACTAATGCAGTGTCTGTTTTCGTCTTGTGAGTTTGACACCAAAAGTTAGCAACTGAATTCACCAGCGTTACGATATAAGATTAGTAGTGTGTTGACGCTGGGATCTTGCTTGGGTAGCACTGTTATTCTGAACAGGAGGAGGATGCTACTGTGCAACACAAATAAGAGAATTTTGTTAACAGGGATCTGTGTGCCTGGAGGTAACAGTGGGTAACTGGAAACCAGATTGCCAAATTGCCTTTCATATGAATAAGGTATTTAACATTGAAATAAAAGCAAACACCAGTCAGCTGAAAGGAAGTGCTTCTTCATCTGTAGTACTGAAGATTTTGTTGAGTCCCAGTGCAAAAGCTACATCAGCATTTACAACAGCACTGCACTGAGGATTGGTTGTAGTTCAGTTAATGACTTTTGAGAGAGCAGAAAGCTGATAGCATTACAGCACTTGCCTGTTTTTAGCTGGGCAGTCACAGGTCTGGCATGAGCAGGTTGATGAAGAGCCTTTTGCAAGGCCCTGGTACTGACTTTTGCCACAAGACTGTTGGGCCCACCGATGGAGTCAGGTATGCCAGTGAGAGGTCTAGTACAGCCAGTCCGCCCAAAGTTCTGGGTGATCTTAGGCTGCACACAGCCCTGCTTTTGAGACACAAGCAAAAGTAAATGCCTTCTTATTTGTGGACCCCTTTTCCCACAACAGCTGACAAGCTTTGATCAGTGAGAGATAAGGTTCTTCATGCTTTACAGGACACTTGCAGTTTTTTCACAAGATCAGACTATCAGCATCCACACAGCTATTTCTCACTTATGGTTAAGAATCTGTTCTTTAATCAGGCATATTCCCATGAGTTCAGTGAGAGGCATGGGATAGTAACATGATTCTTTGTGCATCATCTGCACATTTCAGATACCTTATCTGCTACACAGCCAATGCATGTAAGCTCTATCAAAGGTTCTTACATTGAAGAACATAGCCTGAACAAGGACACTCATGGATTTCAAGGATATTGGTCTCTGTTTGCTTAGACTACACTATTGTTTATGTTACAGATTGAAAAGATACAGAATGCCCTTTTATCTGCTGCATTCCACCAAATGAAAAAAAGACTAGAAGAACAAGGTATCTCCAAGATATCCCATAAGTTGTACCAGCACGTTCCTGCTCAGTTCTGTAGCTCAGTGTGCCAAACAGGATTTCACAGGATGTACTCTCCACCAAGAGGTAATAACATGCTTTGGCATCTTTAATCAGAATGAATAGTGACCAACTACTGAAGACAGACTAAAATCAGAAAAAATGGCATTCCTCAACAAGAATTGTTTCTTACCACGTTTTGAGTTACATGAGCTAGTTACTAATTTACAGTTGTAACTGGTTTTCTTTCCTGATACTGTAGAGCTAGTAAGACTCTGGGAGGATGAGCCTTGATTCTAGTCTAGCCCAGACACTGGTGTCAGAATTGTTAATATACACATAAGACCATGTCCAATTCCATTGTGTTGTGTCACCATTTAAAGTCAGCACCCTTATTTACTTGCTGCAAACACATTCAGCGGCTTGATGCTTTAACACACATTCAAAGGAATCACAGAATACTTGAGGTTGGAAGGCACTCCTGAAGGCGATGTAGCCCCAGCCTCATCAGAGACAGCTCATACTCTGAGCCCACTGCTGTTCAGACTGGAGTACACTTAGGAAGAAAGATACAGTGTCAGAAATACTCTCTTAGACATCAAATGGATAGATGGATAATTTCAGAAATGGAAACAGTAAGTATTTAGCACTTCCTCCTGCAGTAGGTGAAAATTGTGATGTTTGATTTGTCAAATGCAGAATTGAGACTTCAGGCTGAACTGTTCTGAAAGCAGCGATTTGTCTGTCTTTGTCTACACAATGTACATGGCAAATTATCATACTAGGTAATAAATAGGATATGGCCTAACTAAATTTGCCATTTTCTACATGATCCTGTAGTAGCACTTTTATGCAACACTCATTATAAACTCAAAGGGTGGTTTTGTTTTTTTTTTAGTTTATGTTATTAAAATCTTGCCTTCTTTGGTGCTTATCAATAAGAGTGCCTAGTACATGATGACTCAAGTGTTGATGTACATACACTATACTTTGATGTTTCTGTCACTGGATTAACAGTTACATCTGAATGGTCATCACTAGTGTAGCAGTTAAATTGAGGTGGCCATCAGGTGTCACTGCTCATGATTTCAATGGGAGGTCAGTGCTAGCATTAGAGCCCTTTCATGCAGATTCACTTCCAAAAGATGGCAGGCCCTGAGCAGTAACAATGTCACACTGGATTCAGATGCAGTCTTAGTACTACCACCCCTCAAAGAACGAATTATTAAAGGCTTTTTTTCTTAGGATTTTTTTTCTTTTTTTCCAGAACAGAAATACGGAGCTGGCATCTACTTTAAAAGGAACCCGAAAAGCCTAATGGAGGGTAAAGATATTTTTGAATCTGACCCCAAAATGTATGTGTTTGAGGCTGATGTTTTAACAGGCTTATACACTACAGGCAAGCAGTCTTATATCATGCCACCGGCAGTGCAAGGGGATACCTCTAAGGTATATGACAGCCTAGTAGATGATGTAAACAATCCTGACACTTTTGTCATTTTCAACAGTATTGGGGCCCTTCCACAGTATCTGCTGACTTGTCTCCAAGTGAGGGAGAGGTATATAGCCTCTGAGCAAACCAGCAGCATGCTAACAATTAATTAGTAGTGTTGCAGCTATTGTAAAGACCTCCTCAGAAAAGTCGAGTAATTAAAATCTAAGAGGATGGTCTACCTACTAACTCACTGTGATCCAAGTGCCTCTCTATCCACGAACAAATAAAGGCAGCACCCTAACGAGAGTAGACGAAAATTATCTGTGGATGGCAACAGAAGGGAAAGTATCACAAAACACAGTTTAACATTTATGCCTTCAAATGTTCTGTGTGCGACTGCACAGTCACTGTTTGCCTATGCTGTTATTCTTCCATTACATCTTCTTAATCTGAGATATTGTGTATGTTAATGAAACCTCAGAAATCTGGGCTGCGCCTTTGATTCTATGATTTTGACTTAAATGGGTGAATGTATTAGGGGAAAACCATGTCCCACTATGGGACATGTTACTAATTACACAGTTATGACAAATGTAAGGCAATACACCATGAATTCTAGCAGTAGTTGCTGTTGCATCTTTTATTAGTTAAGTATCTACAATGCTTGTAATATCTTGTATTCAAAATAAAGAATAAATGTTACGTGTTTGCTAACCTGTTATTTTTTATATAGTCTTAACAACATGACTTAAACTGTATTTGAGCTTCAGGCTTCTCAGTTGTGTTCAGTCTCTTTGGAAGGCTACAAAATAACAGAGAACTGGTTCAATCTATAGGGCAAAATTGCTCTTCAATTAATTTACTTTTCTGGTATCTTTTAAAGCTGTCTCACAGTTCCCACCTTGTAGCTATGTATCCCCACACTGCTTCTCTAGTGACCTGGATGCAGTAAATTTAAAAGGCTAAGAGCTGTCACTGTAAAAGGAGATTCAGTCCAGATCTCAGGTACCTTCCAACTTTCTCTACTGAAGCCTCAGACTGCCTGACATGGGCAGGGTTTAAAACGTATCTACTGAATTTGCCCAATCTGAAGCATTTAAACTGACTAGAGATGGCCCTAAACAGTGCTGCAATACAGAATTAAAGGCTCGTCTGTCCATATCAGGTCTGCTTCTAGACTGAAAAGTCAACTATGCCTAAAGCTGTAATTATCTGAGGAGAAGAGTGCGTAAAACTAGCAAAAACATTTGTAAGAAAAGCATTTCATCCACATGTAAAAATACTGTGCTAGTGGAGGGCAGTCTGAACCCTGAAACACAGCTGAAACTAGTATTCAATGTAACTTCTCAAAACAATGGATGAATTAATTCCCAGCACACTGGTCTGCACCTGCACCTCCCAAGGTAGCAGTCATAGTGCTAGGAACTACTCACAAATTCAAAAGAAATTAAGTTATAGAAGTCTATCTCTGTGAGCCCTGTTCTCATAGAAAGCCCAAGGTTGCTTTTGGAATTCTGAAAACAGAATTAGTCTATTTCTATTTCAACTTTTCCATTTAAGCAGCCAATTATTTTCCTTTATTACTGCCCTGTTTTTCCTCATGTTTCTTGATTAACACATTACTGTGAAGGCAACACACAGCTGTAGATTTAGGGTTTAATCAGAGAGCACTGAACAAGAAAAAGCTCTTATTTCATCTTGTTTCAAGAATGTTCATTTTTTTAAAGGAGTGTCATGGCAGGTTTTTTTCTGTTTTCTTTTGAAAAGGCTCAATACAGAGTTTCTGAATTACTGCAACAATTTCTGATGAGTATCAGTTTTCAGAAAATCATAAGGAATTTTTTTTTTGGCACAGTATAACATCTTTTCTCCTACTCAGAATAAAGAACAGTTTTCATAGCAAAGTATTATAATACTATCACACAAGTACTGGTATCAATACTCCATTAGTAACCTTTCAGTTAACTGCATCTGATAAGCCTTGATCGTGGGTTTAATAGGAAAAAAGTGATTACTGAGGAGACTTCTAACAGCTTACCTGAATATCCAGAACGTGTTTTCTCCTTCCTCCACATACACCCACAGTTTACAAGGATTCAGTTTTAGTATTTATGTTCCATTTTATTAGAGCAAGATTTTTTTCTAGTGTATGGTTTCTACTTAAGTTCAAGGTTCTCTTCATTTAGTAGTATAATATATATTACATACATATATATATATGTAGTTTTTTAAAAACTGGTAATACAAGAGGTTGTATATAATAATTTTCTTCTGGTCCTCAAAAAGAATAATTTCATATACAGAAACTAGAAAATAAACCCAGCACAAACTAGATGTACCAAGTAGTACATATGAAAATAATTACCACAGTAATTGAAAATGCCTGATCTTAGTCCTACAATAATCAGTTAACTAGAGGCTACTCCACAGCCTCTGGGATTTCTCTGTCATCCACAATAAGGGTATGAATAATTCCTTCCTTCCGTTTTCCACTACTGACAGCCTTAATGTAACAGCTGTGATCACCAACACTGAAATGAGTTTCAGTCCCATCTTCTACAAATTCACCCTGGGAGAAAGGAGACAAGAAACAAAACAGATGCATGCTATTTCAGTAAAATAAAGGCTGAGTGCATCATACTGCTTCCAAGGTCAAGACCACTTGTGTTTCCCATCACCAGAACAGAAGTATTGAGTGGTGCCTTGGTGCATTCTACAACAGGATGAAGAGATTCTTGAATTCAACAGCTGTGTGTTTTGGATACACAGCTCTTGCTGCAGTTCCATTACCTCCAGTAATTGATTTTGCCATGCGTGACTGTTTGTATGTCATCATCTTTGGGAGAGCAGAAAAATCTGGGTGCTGCTGTAACGCAAGCACACTTTGACAACTAAACCTGTACTCCTAGCTTGCAATAGCTCCTACTGCATTTATTATAGAAAAGGCTAAGAACCATCAAGAGTGTAAGTTTCAGTTCACCGAGAAAGAATGTTTCTTCTGCTGGCTAAAAAAACCCAAAACATTTGGTCAATCTTTTAACCCTGTTCTGAAGTACAGAAAAACTTGGATTTTACAATCTGTAGTTCTCCAGAAGATACTTGTGGCAGTAGTGATCACCATGACAACCCTCTGGTAAGAAAGCACATCCATCAAGGATGGGGAAACCTACAGTAACATCAGATCACCCACACAGCCCAGCAGATTGAGAGAGGTGATTCTGCCACTTTGCTCTGCTCTAGTAGGACCTCACATGGAAAACTGCCTCCAGCCTTGGAGCCCTCATTACAGGAAGGACATGGACCTGATAAAGCGGGTCCAGAGGAGGGCCACAGAAATTATCAGGGGTCTGGAACAGGGAGCTGGGGTTGTTCAGCCTGAAGAAGGCTCTGAGGAGACCTAAAAGCAGCCCTGCAGAACGTGAGTGGGGCTACAAGAAGGCTGGAAAGGGACTGTTTACAAGGGCCTGTAGTGATAGGACAAGGGAGCAGTGGTTTTAAATTGGAGAAGGGCAGATTTAGATTGGATGTTAGGAAGAAGTTCTTTACCATGAGGGTGGTGGAACACTGGAACGGGTTGCTCAAGGAGGTAGAAGCCCCATCCCTGGAGATATAGAGGGTAACACTTGACAAGGCTCTGAGCAACCTGATCTAGTGGAGGATGTCACTGCTCATGGCAGAGGCGTTGGACTGGGGGTCCCTTCCAACCCAAACCATCCTATGATAGCACACATATCCAAAGCCATCAAAATATAAAAAGACAAACAGATTAAGACTTTTAGCTGTCAACCTCTAAAAATTACCACAGGTGTGACAGAAAAAAGATTTGTTCCAATGCTGTAAGCATTAGTGACCATCTCTACTTGGGAAAAAAAAAGTGAGCTGTAACAGACCACATGTTCAACTTTCAATCACCATTAACATGAGCAGTGTGCATGAGGTATCTCTACACTCTGTATCAAACTCAAGTCCCTCCCACTCCCCAGAACCCTGGACAACAACTTAGGGTTGTTTTGTTTGTCAAAGAACAGTAAACAAAACCATCGTTCCTCCTTAAACAGATCTTTGGCATCATAAGTGAAACACTCTCAGTAAAATACAATGAAGGACAGGCTAAGATTGTATTGTTTGTCTAGGCCTGTGCTCACATGCTGTGGTGAAGCCAGGTAACATGCCCCTCTCTAGCTTGGTTTGCTAAGCTTTGGTTAACTGGCCATAAGCTGGGAAAAGCCTTTGGAAATGATCACATACCGCTGTTTCCATTTTTTGACCATTGCACCACACATCCATAGTGTCCTTTTCTGCAAAACAAAAAGAATGACATATTCTTCTCCTATTAAAGACAAGACTATCTAGGAATTCTAAAAGTTTACTGCAGAATTTTGCTTTCAATTCCCCGAAGTTCCTAATTAGCCAGAGTACCTGGGCTAAAGGGTTTGTTGCTATACTAGAGAGAAGGGAGGATCTGTCATCAACAAGCAAATAACTTTTGAACACAGCTTTGTAACACTCCTTAACCCCAGCTGTTAACACTGAGCATCAGAGATATTCTGACATTCTTAAACTAACAAACTTGAAGATATAAAAAAGTACTATTTGCTAATTATTTGAGTGCTGTTTATTCAAAGTTCCAAGTCTGTTTAATTCAAAAGCAGCATTAAGATCCAGCAAGCTACCCCTTTCTTAAAATCTCCTTGAAAACCCAAGTACCAATTTTAGTATCAATCACATTTTTTCATTTCAAACAGAATATTCTTTCATTTCTCCCAGCACATCCTGCTTATATTACTTTGCTCCAGAATTCACATTACTGAGGCCCCATCCCTGGGGATGTTCAAGGTGAGGCTCAAGAGGGCTCTGGGCGACCTGATCTAGTTGAGGATGCCCCTGCTGACTGCAGAGGGGGTTGGACTAGATGATCTTTGGAGGTCCCTTCCAGCCCAGAGCATTCTATGATTCTATGACACTGTTATCCACAAGACACCAGTAGAAAGTTGCACACTGCATAAGCTTGCCTTTTAAGTAAGCCTAAGGAGAATAAAAGTCTATGAGAATACAAATCTGTTTCTGACATTAGAATTGCTTTCTTCTCCAGCCCAATTCATCTTGGGGTAGTTCATTCTGTCCTGAGGCTTAAGAAGAACTTGTCTCCAGGTCTAGCTACACAACAATACCTAAGTGTAAGCTTTCCTGCTAGTTTCCACAGAAAAATTCTTCAGGGGATCCCTTTCTTCCATTTGTTTGTGATATATTTGGGAAAGACAGGTAGAAGAGAAAGAGTGTACTGCTTTACTATTAAGAAAGTGAAAAAACATCACCTGAAGCTTTTAATTAGATTAGCAGTTAAGAAGCGATGCAAAAAACAACGGTTCTGATTAATCTATCCAAAAAATAGAATAATATTGTTACACTTCTTCAGTTAGAGACTCCTTGATTTTGGCTTATGATTTATGGCAGTAAAGCCCGCTTACCTGGTTAACAAACTTAAATGCATGGCAGGTTTGATCACAACACAAACACTTCTACATGGTTCTGCTGGAGAACTGTCTTGCTAGGGCATCTCTCTGGGTACAGAAGCCACAACTTCCCATCGTGTTTTGTTTTTTTCCCCTCCTTTTCTTTAAATCTAGCCTATGCTGCTGCAGAACCAAACACAAGGGTAGGCCCACTGGTGTGACAGGACCATTAGCATTTAATTAAACCACACCACCCAGGAATTTGCACTGTAGGGGTGATCACCGAGCTGTACTTTCTCTTGATTACCAGTTATTACATGCATACAAGTTTATTCAAAGGCATGAGGTCACTCAATGTTTACTTACCTAGAACAACTCTATAGTCTGTACCGCCCAAGCTCAGTACCCAAGTATTGGTTGTTTTTGACCTGTTCTCCATATGCTTCTTGAGGCTCTTTCCATTGATCTCCAAAGTATATTCATATGCAAAGCCACCGACTGCATCAATGTTAATAGCAGCTCTTGTTTTGGCTGCTCCAACAGTGAATGTTTCCTTACCCACTAATTTAAACATCCATTCTTTTCTTATCTCTTCCTGTAGAATAAACAAAGACAATGGGCATTAACAGATGAACCTGAATGGCTGTAACAGTAATAAAGAAAAGAACTAGAACAAGGAAGGTTACAAAAAAAAAAACTAGGAAGACACTTCTTACAAGGGCTTGTTGTGATAGGACATGGGAATGGATTCAAACTCAAGGGCAGATTTAGGATGGAGAACAAGAAATTATTTACAGTATGGGTGGTGAGATGTGGGAACAGGTTGTCCAGGGATGTTGAGGATGTCCCCTCTCCCTGGAGGTGTTTAAAGCCAGGTTGGATGAGGCCTTGAGAAACCTGGTCTAGTGGAAAGGGTCACTAAGAATGGCATGGGGGCTGGAACTAGATGATCTTTAGGGTCCCTTTCAACCCAACCCATTCCATTAATCTATGAATTCTGTGATTCTGTCAATCTGTGAACTCAGAAAACAGCTCAACACTTAATTCTTACTCCAGGATGAACAAATGCATGTTATTTTGCATATCCAGAATGTCTCTGCCCAAGGAGAGCAAAGAACTTCATCAATACCCACAACTTAATTGTAACTCATAAAAAAGAATGATGCACTTTATTAAATTAGGTAGGGTTAGTTAACATATCTCACTTTCACTTCTTTTCATTTGTTCTGACGCCTGTTGCATGGAAGTGCACTTATGTAATCTATATCATAGCGATTTTTGAGCACATAGCAATTTCACCTTTCCATCGACATAGACAACGCGTTTTCCTGAAGTAGTCCCATGTTCAAATTCAATCTTATGAATACCATCACTTAAAGCTACTTCCCAAACGGCCACCAGATCTGTCATCTTCTCTAGGTGGCTGTACCGAGACCTATGGAAATACCAACAAAGTAAACTGTGTCATTGAAAGGTTCAACTACTGATGTCTGTAGTTCAAAACTTCACCACTTCAGGGCAAGTTGCCTTTTACAAAGGAAAAATGAGACCTCAAAAAATAAGTTCACAGAACTGCTTGTATTTTCAAACATTCAGCTATGACAGGTCATCACTAAATATAAACAGACAGTTGGACTCACTGTGACAAACACCATACAAAGACATACACACCCACTTAACCTCTAAAACTTTCATTTCAGGTAATGGACTGGTCACAAAAATTATAGTTAGAATTCAGATGCTTCTGAACAGTTCTGCAATTTCTCAGCAGGCATTAAAACACAACATTTTGGTCTCTAAGAAAGTCGTTTAGCCTTTTCAACTTGGAAAACAGTCAGAGTGACCAGTTTAGCTATTATGTCTTTTAAATGAGTTGTCTGTAATCTTTCTCATCCACATTACCTACACAACTCAGAAATTCAACTCTGCAGAAACAAACACTCACAAGAGCGTGGGTAAGATCTGGTAAGATATCCTTTCCCTTCAGTGATTTTTAAAGTTTATATACAGTCATAAGTCATCACTGGAACTGTAGGCATCTTTCCACATCTGGTCACGTCACAGTTCTGTGTTATTACCTTACTTCATCTTCACAGACAGTAATCTCCTCCCGGGATGCCATAGTAAGCAAAAGGGCTTTTAATCCAATTAGCAGCAAGAAAAAAGAGAAGCAGAATAGCAGCACAGAAGTGTTGAGGCCTAATTTTCTCTTGTTTTCTGCATTTAAGATAAAGAACATTTCCCAAAGAGTCATAAGCTATCATGTACTGCCACATACAGGATGAAATACAAACTTAGTTTTTCCTCTTAGAAAGGCAAGTGTTAAGTATTCTTTTATAAAACTAGTAAGTGGAGTTTATCCTAACTTCATCAATAACTCATGAACAAAAGCTTAGAAATTAACAACTTGTCCAAAGGAGGAACCAAGTCCACAGCAGCCCATCTCTATCACAAACCATAACAACCTAGGGATTACCACCACTTCAGGGAAAGTGAAATAGTGCAGGCAACAACAATTTCAATCTACTTGTTTTTCTGAACCACTGCAGTAGTTTTCAATGATCATATCAGCAATTTGACCTGGTAATTCAGTCATCATGTCTATGTGAACCATAAACATGTAACTTCTCCTTACCAGAGGTTCTTAGACTGTGACTGTGTCTCACAACACTACTGACATTTTCACTACACCAACTAATATGTTAAGAGCTATCTGCATTGTCTGTGCATATCAGAAAGCATAAAATGCAATTAATTTAATTTTTGATAAATTGCAATCTTCAGTAAAAAATGAATCAAAAATAAAGTTGTATAATCTCTCTTCAGCTCAACAGAGGATTGTGCATTTAAAAATTAACCCTCCTTCACTCTGTCTTAAGCTTCTACTTTGTAGCATGCAGGAATACTGCTTTGTTACTGCCCGTGGTTTTGTCAGTAATCTCACACATTTCTGCTCACAAGCTGAAAAATAACTTTTAAGAACAGTTAAAATGCTTTAAGGTTCTAAGGATTTAATTCTTACATTGGCACCACCTGCCCAGGGAGGTGCTGGGAAATCCCTGGAGGTGTTTAAGACAAGACTGGATGTGGCACTGATACGGTCTAGTCAATGAGGTGGTGTTAGGTCATAGGCTGGACTCGATGATCTCAAGAGGTCTATTCCAGCCTCAATAATAGTGTGGGATTCTATGTAATCCCCTGGCATACGCTGGAAGTCCAAGAGGCTGTATTTCTGCACTTCCCCCTTCCCCTTCTCCTCAAAGTGGCGAGTGCCAGGGGCTGAGGCACTGACCCACGTTTGTCCTCGTCGGCTTCATCAACACAAGAAGTGGCCTCGGGCACGAAATCGAAAGCCAGAAAGAGTGGCAGACGGAGCACGTCTACAGGCTACCCAGAGTCTAACATCACTCCTGGCGGCACACAAACCTGCCACGCAAGTTTCAGCGGATAGTTTTGGTTCAATGCTGAAAGGGCTGGGAAACATCCCAGTACATACAATTTCCTTAAAGCCAAACCTGAACCCAAGCTGTAGGCCAGAGCTGTTTTCTGGGCAGTCGGTACCGACGCGGTCCGAGGAGAAAGGCGTACATGACTGGGGGATACTGGACAATTAGCCCTCAGGCATTCACTCACTGGCTCGAATCCAAGGAAACGGATTTGTACTAACCACCAAACGTCTCGTTTCACTGCATTTTCTGTTATCAAGGCAGCAGCTCAAAATGAGATTTCCTCCTTCATACATAAGGGATTGAGAACTGGTGTAAGATTACTGCTTTGCATCCACCTAATCCATGGCCGATAGCTGACAACGCTGGATGGTGTTCTAGGACTCACATGAACTAGAGATGGCAAATTTCTCCCCACTGCCAACGTTTATTGCCAGCAAGAAACTTATGTTATAGCATCAAGTCCAGACAGCGACGTCTCTAAATCCTCCTCGGCTTACTGCTAATCGCCATGATTCTCCATACTAGGGAGAACACGCGAGCCCGCTCGGAGCCGCTCTTGCCCCAGGCAGCGGAGCACCGCCGATTGCTTGAAAGGTTTCCCGGCACGTCCCACCCCTTCCCCGGGCAGAGCCCGCGCCAACCCGTCCAAGCACACGCCGGCGGAGATGCGGTCCGCTTTCTCCTCCTCCAGCGGCCGGTCTCCAAGGAGCCCGGGAGACGCTCCCTCGGCCTGGACGAGCCCGGCCATGCCGCCAGGCGATGCGTATCGGGGCGGCAAGGCACGGCAGCTCCCAAGCACCTGAGCAGATCTCAGGCCTCGGCGGGCACGAACCCAAACCTCACACCCCGCCGCTCCCGACCCCGCTCCTACCTCCGTGGGCCTCTCCTCCCCCTCGGCTCCCCGCGTTTCAAAATGGCGGCGTGCGGCCAGCACCACCCCGCGGCAGCCCGCCTCTCGCACCGCCCCAGCGGCGGCGGACGGCCGTTATGCCCTGCCGCGGCCCGTAGCCCGCCGGGCCGTTACAGCGCCTTCCCGCCGCCTGCAACGCTGTAGAACTCAGTGCTCAGCCGCTCACTTGCACCTGCTGAGGCTTCGCGTCCTGGCAACCCACCTCTTTCCTGTCTACCGGTGGCCGTCAGCGGGAGGCAGTGGCGGCGCCGAGCCCAGCCCCGTTCGCCGGCAGTGCGAGAGCGGGCGTCCCTCGCCATGACAGAGGTAGCGTGGTGGAGCCGAGGTGGCTGTTGTTACTGCGGGGTGTTTAAAAACCGGTCAGAAAAGAAAGCGAGCGGACAGTTAAGCCTGAAAGCAGGCACCCACGTCCTCCGAGGGCTTCTGACGCGGCTGGGGCAGGGGGCTGATGCTCACCGCACCCCTGATGCGCTGGAGTCATCCGAGGGCTGATGGTCTGGGCTTTTTAAAAAGGTACAGTTCCCTCACTGCACGTATTTCGTCCTATAATCGTGATAAGGAAAAGGTGACTCTATGTCGTTAAGTACACTTCTAAACAACTCTCTTTTTACTGATGTTACTGAAAAGTCTGAGAAGCCCTCCTACAAGCGGCTGGGTTCGGGCTTTCCTTGTTTTCATTTGGAAGCATTTGGTACCCACCACTTCCTGCGCAGCAGGAAAGGCAGGAGCCCTTGAGCGGATCTTAAGAACTCATGTTTCTGGCTCTTCTTCTCCCAGCTGCAGCAGGAGAAGGCAGAGTGGGAAAACTTGAACAAGATACTACTGCATCGTGGGTTGAAACCAGTGAGTCTTGCTGCCCCCCAAAGCTGCAGGAATGTATCAGGTAAATGGATGGTCATTTTACGGGGTTTTGTGTTTGGAAGTGGTAAGCCTGAGCTCCTGAGGCATCTCTAAAGCTGTCACTTCCAAATCATAGCAAAGATGCGATTTTCCTCAGCTGTTAAAAACCTTTCGTCATGACTTTGCTTATGTATTTCTAGATATGATTGTTTTAGACAGTCAGTCTTCTCTAGGAATAAGACTTGCTGTAAAAACGCTGGCGGAAGAAACGGACCGACAGCAGAAAATCATACATCAGCTCCTGGAGGCTAATCGTTGCCTTAGGTAAGATGCAGTGGAAAGAATTTACCTTCTAATGTGTCCATTTCCTGCCAGACAGAGCTCTTGTCATAACTGAAGCTTAAGACTTTTCCTAGCGTTATTGTCCAATGTGCAGCAAAGTTGGCCTAGTTCCTTTTGACCTCCTCTGTTACTTCATCTTCTGCTTCTTCCTATACTGACATATATCCCATATCTGCTACCACAGCCTTTTCTTGGGTGTCAGCAGATAATCACAGAATTGTCAGGGTTGGAAGGGACCTCAAAGAACATCCAGTTCCAACCCCCCCTGCTGTGGGTAGGGACGCCTCACACTAGATCGGGTTGCTCAGAGCCCCATCCAGCTTGACCTTAAAACCCACCAAATAATGTTGTGATGTCCATGCATCCTTCACTGTCTTTAGTGAAATAATTTAAATGGAAGATATAAACAAAAATTGTTTCTTTTCAGAGATGATATACGACAGGAGCGAGGTCGAGCAGCTAGACAAGAGCAACGAGCTAATGATTTGGAAAACATGGTAAAAAACATCAAGTCCAAAATTTGTCAGCTGGAAGATGAAACAATAGCTAAAGCTTGCCAGCAACAGAATCAAGTCAAAGAACTTCAAAAAGATCAACAGGTTTCACAGGTAATGATAGTGCTGTGAGCATTCAAACTTTTTACTTGTTTTTTAAAGCTGTAAAAACATTTATATTGATCCAAATAAACACAAGATTTGGGCCATAGTGTACTGTTTTATAGCTAAGATTTTTCAATCTATATAGCATTATCTAGCTATAACTTAGAAAAGTATCTGGATCCTTCTTCCACTACCTCTTCAGTATGGCTAAAACTCAAATACTAAACTTCCTTGAGGTCAAATGCCTACTTGGACATATACAGTGCAGTGCCCAGCTTGTGGGTTAGAATAATTTCATAATGCTCCTACGATCTGTTCACAGGCAAAGTATCAACAGCAGCAGGAGAAGCTGCAAGAACAGAAGGAGATTATTGCTCATTTGCAGAAGGAGCTGTGCAGAGTTGGGATGGAGGAGCAACGGCGTGTTGCCACTCAAAACAAAATGTTCTGTCGGCTTTGCAAAGGAGCTCCCAAGTCTCTTCTAGACCAGCAGTAAGCAATTTTGAGTGACCTGTACGATTGAATGGAAGAACGGATTTTAATGTACCTGTTCTCAAGGTTTATATGAAAAACCAAAACTTCTACAGACCTTAGGAGTGCAAGCTAAAGTATGAATTCTTGGAAAGGGACATCAATGCAGTAATTTTTTTTTCTTGTATAAAAAACCCCATGAACTGGATAAATCCATGGCAGAAACCAAGACATGACCAGCCACTCTGTGCACTAGGTGTCAGCAAAGAGAAGGGAACGAGTCACTCGACTGTCTAACTGCAGTGTCTGCTGGGGTGATCTCATTCTGGGGTTCTAACATTGTAAAATGTAAATTAAAACCCAACCAAATAAATAACAAAACATCGGCTACCCAAACACCACATCACACTCCCTATCCCCCCAAAAAATACCCCCAAACCTGAAAAAAAAAAAAAATGCAAAAGAAAATTAACCCTTCTAATTTTGGGAAGTGTTCTCTGCAACTGCTGGCTGCAGGCTTGCTTTAAGGCCTCCCAGATACTTCAGGGATTTTGTTTTTGAGTATTCCAAGCCTGTGTTTCTTGCAATAAATCATCATAGTTCTGCCATAGTCAGAGAATTGCCATTTCTTATGCCTCAGGTAGCCATCGCTTTGTTGTGCTAGCCTCCCCCTGTTTTTTTCTGGGCTTGGCTATCACTGTTTACCTAAGGAGGATTTAAAAGAGATTGTGTGTGCACAGCTTTCTTCTCATGCCCTTACTGTATGAGAGGAAAGATCACTGAATTTGGTTTCCTGTGCTTTGTCATTTTTGTAGAGACTGATGAGAATCTCAAATGAGGGTGCTCAAGAGGAAATATAGTTTGGCAGCTGTTTATTTTTTTGTGGCTCTAGTTTTTTGCAACCACTTGCTTTGAAAGGCATGTTTTGAGGCTGTGTGTAACCTGTGCTCTCTACCTCCTGCAGTGGTCACTGAGCCCTAGCCCTCAGAACTGTGTCTTGATGTTGAGCTTGCTGATTCAATGTAATCACAAGATGAGGAAGCTGTCAGGAGGATTAAGCTTTTTTGTCTTCTTGAATAATTTTGCCTAATGCCTAACTTTCTGCTTTGGACAACTATGATATGAAAGAAAACCCACTGTCTGAAGCAGTTGTTGCTGAGGTGCAGTGCAGTGGTGTAAGCTGGCCTGTTCTTGTTGCTTGGTTGCTGTATCTTTAAGGCATTTTTTGGAGAGTATCTGAAATTCAGTATGTAATTTTTTTTTTCCTAGGTTCCTTTGTCTAATCGATCATTATGAATCTCAAATTAGTCAAATGAAAAAAGAACTAAGGTAGGTCTCATCTAATGGCTTGTGGTTCTACTGTTCAACATTTTCCTACTCCTTGCTGTTCTTAAATATTGTAGTGGTAAGTTCCAGACATCACTAGCATGTAAGAAACAGAGAAGTTTTGATTTGTCTGAGGATGATCTCAGGCTGAGCAGCTGTTATGGAGGCAGGGAATTAATGTGGCCGAGTCAGGAATTATATAAAAATAGAGTTACTTTATTTCCCTGAAAACCCACCCCCAAAACTAGATACAGAAATTAATTTCATTTTAATTAGCAGGTTCTTAGTTGGTTGAGAAGATCTACACAGGTGCCACAGGTAGACTTGGCTATTTTAGAAGTCAGAAGTTGGAAAAGGCTTGAGCTATTAAATATAGCGTTCCCCCACTATCAAGATAAGGCTGAGCCAAAGCTACTCACAGCAGAAGGGTCACGCTGGCTTGAATGGAAGGGCGGTCCAAAGGCTTGTCCCTGCAGGTCTTTCAGAAGCCTCCGAGGGTCATTGAGAGCTATAAAGCTGCACAAAAGGGGTGCTTAAGGCAGAGGCAGTCCTTCAGAGCTTGTCTTTCTGAGTCAGGGGCTCCTTGTGCAGAAGCTATCCAGGCTGGGGGGCAGAACTCCAAGGCAGGAACGAACTCCACGGCAGGAACACCTCAAGGCGGGAAGTCCCCCCAGTATTTATACCCTTCCTAGACAAAGAGCCGAGTTACCACTGCCTAGGCCCGAAGAACACAGCCAATTCCAGCGCGGGCACTGCATGGGGCACCCCTCGTGCCGGAAGGGTCCCTTGCTCCCCCCCTTCACGCCTGCAGGGCAGGCTGGGGGAACAGGTCTGTTCGTGCCTTTTCTTCTCCCATTCAAACCACAGAGGGAGAGGAATTTTGGGGTATACATGACTCCAGGACAGCAGCTTCTCAATTAGGATGCCAAGGCATTACAAGTTGGTATTTAGACACCTGAGCTATATCTTTTTTTCCTCTTTTCATTTTTTCCCCTCTTCTTTTACAGTCAAAATGACTAAATTAGTGCATTATCTGTGCTCAGTTGAGTGATCCTCCCAAACGAAAGGAATACCAGCTTTTCATCTCTGTTGTGGTGCCTGCATGGTACAAAGCAGCAAGCAGAGAGGCATTTCTATAATTTGAGATTATTATCTTGAAAACTGAAATGAGATTTGCTTGTACTGGAGCTTCTGTTGTGGAATAAGTGCATTTAATTAGTATATAAAACAATTTTTCAGAGATAACAGAAGAGCAGTGGATGTTAGGGCAGTTACTATTCTATTTACTTTGCAGTTTATGGGAATTTTATTAGCATACATAACTCCTAGCTAAACCATCATCTTTGAGGTAATTGAATTACAGCAAACTGAAACATTTTCTTTTTCCTAATAGACAATATAAAAAAGATCAAGACCAGGTACAGAGAGAAGTAAAAAGCAAGGAAGAATTGTTAAATCTGGATGCTACTCCTAATTATAGAGCACTGCTCACGGTATGGAACTGCTAAGAACAAGCGGGTGTGGATCTCTGAATGGTAACCCTTCAGGAGCCACATGCAAACATATATGTGCTTGATTTCTAGAATCATAGAATGGTTTAGGTTGGAAGTGACCTCAAAGATCATCTAGTTCCAACCCCCCACCATAGGCAGGAACACTTCCCAGTAGAACAGGTTGCTCAGGGCCTCATCCAACCTAGCCTTGAACACTTCTGGGGAGGGAGCTTCCGCAGCCTCCCTAGGCAACCTGTTCCAGTGTTTCACCACCCTCACTGTAAAGAACTTCTTCCTAATACCTAGTCTAAATCTTCCCTCTGCCAGTTAAAACCCATTACTCCTCGTCCTGTAAGTACAAGAGCTTGTAAATAGTCCCTCCTCAGCCTTCCTGTAGGCCCCCTTCAGATACTGGAAGGCTACTATAAGGTCTTCTCAAAGCCTTCTCTTCTCCAGGCTGAAGAACCCCAACTCTTGTAGCCTGTTCTCATAGGAGAGGTGCTGCAGCCCTCTGATCATCTTCGTGGCCCTCCTTTGGACTTGCTCTGACAGTTCTGTCCCCTTGTTCTTATGTCGTCATAACTCATAACCTCTCTAGGCAGAGTTTGCTATCCTTATGCAAGAATTGTGTTTGAAAGGTCTTTATTGGGGACTGCATAGACCTCCTTAATCATAGGTTCTTCACCAGTGGTCTAATGCAGTAGACCTTGATCTTGACTAATCCCTTATCCATGCTGTCTTGCTGTATAAGCAAATAGGAACCCATCTTAATGTGCACCCACTTCAAGTTGTTTAAGCTTTTTGATTGTGGAATTGGTGAAATGAAAGAAGTAATACAGTGTATGTTGCAGTCTTTCCAGAAACAACTTATTGAAACCAAAGCCAGGAATGAGCAGCTTTTGCTTGAAAACGTAAATCTCAAGAAAGATTTGGAAATAAGGTAAGAAAGGAAAATACTTCCACACTAAGGGCACTTCTGTAGAGTTTGCTTTACAAAGAAAGGAACTGGAAGCACCAGCAATTGTAAAGGTAGTATGAAATTGCTTTATAAGCAATTCACAGAAAGAAGCTATAGCAGGAACTGTCAGCCCTCTCTCTCTGCACTCTTAACAACAACAGCTGCTAATAGTTTGCTGTTTATTGCTATTGTCATGTAGAAATGTTGCAGATTATCACTTCCACAATGAGGTGGCACTGGCAAAATTTCCTTAGTTTTTCTAATTGGCTAAGTTTTATAGATACCTTCAAATGCAAGACATATTCTTCTTTCTAACAGACCAACTGCACAGGAATTAAAACTTTACAAGCAACAAGTGAGGAAACTAGAGAAAACTTTAAAGAAGACTATTCAGTAAGTATATTGCTTGAGTAACTTCCATGAATCCTCTGAACTTCTTAAGGCAAAGATAATCTGCAAGCTGTAATGTAGCTAGTGGCTGATAAAGCATGTACCTTATCACTGTTCCTCAGAGCCTGGATATGGGCAGCAAATGCACCTGTATCTCTGAAGCCACCATGTGAATCTCTGAAGTGGTCTCCAAGTGGGAGAACAGCAATGTGTCTTCCCTATTCTGTTTTGTCTTTCTGGATGTGATTTGAGTGCTATCACAGGCAGCCTGGACAGTACCAAAAGGTGGTGTTTGCTGTTTCTGTGAGCTATAAAGAAAGCTCCTGGTCACATTAGGGCTTATGAGTGAGAAAACATGAACTGTCAAAATGTTGCATCTATACTAATTTTAGAAATTATGTGGCTTTATTTTTTTGCCTTTAAAACATTTCTAAGAAAATACATGGAAGGTATTAGAGATTCAGTATTGACAAAGGGTTTCTATCTGTAATTTCACTTATTTCTGTGTATGTGTATTGGATGCTGAATCATATATTTCATAGCCTCAAAAAGACACTTAAAAATGTCCAATTCTTCATTTTTCATCATGTATATCTGAATGGTCTTTTCTCTCATGCAGTGGGTATGATTTAGACGGTAGTTTTAGAGAAATTCATCCTGGATTTGATGAGAAGGGTAGTGAGCTATATGTAACCCAGCAAAGATGCTCCAAGCAGATAAAAGACTGAACATGGAATTTGACCCTGTTGAGTTAAATTCTGGATGTTAACAGCCACAGTAGAATCTCTGGTAACAGAACAGCTACACATCTGATGGTGTCCCTTTTTGGAATAACCTCAATCTAAAGACTTCAGATAAATTAATGATATTTACACTTGGTATTATATTCTCTAGCTAGTTCATTTGATGGAATTCTGTTAATAGACTTCATCAAGTGGAGACTGCATTTTGTGGGTGTAATTATACATGCTACATACCTGGTTCTTTAATCAAGCTGAAAGTAGTAGCTGCTCCCAAGGCCACTCGTGTAAACCACTGTATGTGTTTGACCTGTAGGTCTTCTGGGAGTAGCACCAGAGAAAGAACAGAAGAAAAGAAAGAACCTGAGAGTATCACAGGAGTGGCTCAGCTGCAGGCAGTTTGCCAGCAATACTTACAGGTATGCAAATTGCACCTGTGCTGTGTGTATCTAGCAATGTAACAAAATAGAACACAGGAGTTGTGGTTAACTATGTAAACTAAAGCATGCTGGCTTGCCACCTTGTGTGGCATCCACTACACAAATGGGTGAAGTTCTGGGATTGGCAGTTGATGTAAATGTGTTTTTAATTGTTCTGTCTTAGTTTAAAGTACCTGAAAATACAGCGAGGAAACAGAGACTGGGTTGGCAAACATCACATCGGTGATTTAGCATAAGTCTTTCTAGGACAGGGGCTTTGTTTAAGGTTTTGGGCAAAACAGCTCCTTATGTTATGGTTTAAACGTGCCTGAAGAGACAGTGGCTGTTATTTATCTTTGACCAAAAAAATCCAAAGGTAGCAGCAGATACAATAAAACTTAGTAAAATGTAAACTGCGGAAGTAACAATGCCCTAAGTGAATAAATGTTAAATATCCCTCAAAGGGAAGTACATTTGCATTACTTCTATGCATCTTCTAGCCAGTATACTTTCAAATCTTTCACTCTACTACATATCAAATGCATCTGTTGAATGTGTTGATAGTAACTTGTTGGTTCTGTTTATGATTGAATGTTCAGACAACCATGACTGGCAGAGAGGGATTTTACTACAAACTGTCACACATGTTTGAGCAATAATGTTTGTTATTTGGTGTTGAAGGTTTTGTCCCATATTGATTCTGTTTTGCGAAGTCCAAGAGCTCCTCCGTTGATATACAGGCGCAGCAAAGGGCCAGCGCAAAGCTGCCTGAAAGAAAAGGGACAGGAATGTGGTTTTGAGCACCTTCCACTTGCTATAGAAATGTGGGCAGATCAGTTGATGGCCCTAAAGGTAACACACTGTTGTAGTTGGCTTTATGTTCCTCCTTTAATCTGACCACCCCATGGTCTCTACCTACATGTAGTTTTTTTTCCTGTGTGTAGCTTTTGTTACTGCCTGACACAGTGTTAGATTGTAAAATAATTGTGCTGTCCATGGAAACCACTTTAAAACCAGAGTGAAGTGAAAAATGTGCAGTGTGCCTACAGGGCAGACAGACTCCTTCGTGTGTGTCATCTAAATGGTTTTGTTCACTGGTTGAGTCCTCCAGACGACACTTAAGCTTTAGAGACTCTGTACTTCACACATTAATGTCCATGCATTCTGTTTCCTCCTTTTGTCTTGACAGAACAGTAACTTGTTTGAAGTAGTTTTTTAATACCAAACTCACGGTGAACAACATTTCTTACATCACTGCAACTATAATACATGAATTACTTTTTAGACTCTCAATGTTTTTTTAAGTCAAAGAATGTAAGCAAGATGCTGTGCCTAAATTCCACAAAAAAAATAAAACCTTACTGTCTCCAGTACTGGAATATTTTTGCATGTGAGAAACAGAAAATTTGCCTGTTTCTATAATAAACACAACTCTAAGAAGTTAGCAAAAAATGAGTTGTGTCCTCTCCTTTCCTTTGAAAGGATTTGCATAAGTCCTTGAAAAAACTGTCTCTGGAATTGCTGCCCTGGCACGCCACAGATCCACAGGATAACAGGGAATCCATTCGAGTTGAAGACCTCCAGTTCATAGTGGATGCAATTTTGGAAGAAATAGAAAATAAGGAAAAGGTAACTCTTGCCAGAGGTTTATAATCACAGGTTACTGTGGAATTATTAAGTGGATTCTTCACACAGTGATGAGGTTTGTGCATTTGAAACCCTTGTACTGTTTAAGAAATTGCTGCTTTAAGATATTCAATAGTCAAAGCCTGTTTCAATGTAATGGATAAATTCACCTTGGGGAAAACTGCTTTAATTAAAGGCATTTGACCAATGATGTATTTGCATTGCCCTGTAGTCCCAGGTATTATCCTGTTCTGTTTCTCAATCAGTATCGAGAATACATAAACACACTTAGCAGCAGCAAAGAAAGCTTTCCAGAGAGTATTTTTGTTTTGCTGGGTGTTTGTGTCTGAAATCTCTCTTTGCAGTATGTTTCCAGATGTAATAGTATTGGAAATGCAATGATTTAATAAGGGAAGTTACCCCTGCCTTTCTTCATAGGCTAGCTTTAAGAATATTTCACGGTCTTGCTTTGTTAAGTGGTAACACTGACGAGTAATCCTTTCTGCCTGCTGCAGAACAGCCAGAAACCATCCTTACCAACCCTGTCTGCAATAGTCTCTCACTTCCAGAAGCTGTTTGATGTGAACTCTCTGATTGGTGTTTATCCACGAATGAATGAGGTTTACACAAAGCTTGGGGAGATGACCAATGCTATGAGAAATCTCCATGAGCTCCTAGAACTAGGTAAAGCTTTACTCTCTTAAACTTGTTCAGACCATTTCCAAGGAAAGAAGACAACAAGTTGAAAGGCTGATCTCATACAAAATATGCTGAGCTGCTGAGAAATGAGTAAACTGGGCATATTTAGGGAGATAAAAATAGGTTGCTGCCAGCTGGGAGTTTAAATAGCAAGAAGCCATTATTTGTAAGCGTTTAGCAGTTGCTGAGGAATATGAGGGAGGCAGAAGAAAGTTAACAGGAAACTATTTAATATTTTTTGTTTTCACAAACCTTTGTTTCCTGTGAGCTGTCTCTGTAATGCTTGGGCAACTGTTATTCTCTCCTTGAAAGATAACCAGATTAACTAAAAAAAATAACTCCAACTCTACTGTAGACTTCTACTTGGTAAGTAGAAGCACTTGGAAAGTGTTTCTATGTCTAGCCCTCAGGAACTTTGTCTTATGCTGGTAAACCTAAAAGTATTTGTTAAATGCTAGCACTCAAAGGCATACTTGAGTAGTTCCCAGTACCCATTCTCTTTTGGCTCATATTTCTGGAGAACAGCAGCTGCTCTTGGGTTTAAAGGTTTGTCTGTGCCCCAGAGCAAGGCTCCTGGCTACTAAGGTCTTCTAGGCCTCATAGGAGGAGGGAAGCAGCCTTTCTGCTCAGGAGATGAGGAAGCCTCATTTCTCCCTAATAACTGCAAAACTAGTGGGAGCACAGAGGATGCCTTTTCTGAGCCTAGTTCTGAAACCAAGTTAAAAAAAGGGCAAGGAGCTTGTTACCTTCAGTCAGAGCAGGTTCTGGCTCCTGAAGTATTTACTGAGCAAGGCCTAGCCCCTAGACCACACTTGTGCTGCGTCACAGGAACCTAATGACTACACTTCTCTCTCTAATTTCAGCTGGCTGATTTCCCCTGACATTGTAGGGTATACTTCAGTACCATCTCTGCTGTGAAAACTCGCAGCTCTGACACATGTTTTTAGGTACTAAAGGCTTAGTGAGATTCACGATTTCTAGCTCACATTAGTTTATTGCTGACCACAAGCACTTTGTTTTCTGTAAGTGATGGAACTTGTAAGCCTAGATGTGTGAAAACTGAATAAAATCTAGGCACCTGCAAGGATTGGAGTGTATTTAAAGTATTTTCCTCTTACTACTGTGCTAAGAAACACAAAGTGTTTATTTTTCCACAGACAGTTCAGCTCCACCCACTGTGGTAGTGGATACTGTTGGGAAACTCTGTGACATAATTAACAAGAAGGTGACCAAGCAGGTACAGCAGCTTCTGGGGACCCAAGACATCCACAGGTATGTGTGTGCCATCAGTGGTCATTTTTCTAGCATCAAATTTAGTAACTGAAAAAACTATCTAAAACTGAGCTGTAACAGTAAAGTAGTTACTACTATCCTACATGAAACTAACCTTGAATACTTTCAAGAAAGATAAAGCTGGCAAAGAGAAAAGGCCCAAAGGTTCCAGCTACCTACAAATACGTCTTTAGCAGATGACAGCATACATATGCCTGGTAGCAGGCTGTAAGAGCATGCATTCTGCAAACATACTAAAATTAGTTGCAGCAGGCAGCAAGTCTGACACACGCTGAGTTAACAGTACTAACTCCCTCACCCTTTCTGCACTCCTCACAGTTTAAACTAGAGAACTTATAAAACATTCTTTGCTACATCTTTAAGGTAGTTATATCAGCCACCCCCAGGCAGTATGTCTAGCATATGCAGATTTGTGTTCCAGCCCAAAATTACCTGGTGCCATGTGAAGAGGAAAGGAAAGACGTATACAGGGCAGAAATAATGAACTTGACAGCCAGCATTTGTTGGCTGCAGGTTTCAGATTTTGGGAAGGCTTTTTTTTGTGGATGCTTTTGTATACTAGTAAGTAAGCATGAGTGTTTTCAGAAAGCCATGACATCATGTAGCAAAAGAGCCAAGGAGGTGAACTTACAACACCCTTGCACCTTTTATCTGACAGTCTCACTTCTCCATTTCAGAATAATCAACAAGCTAGAAGAACACGAGTGCTTCTTTCCACCATTTCAAGCTCTCATTCAAGATTTACTCTGTCTTCTAGGTGAGTAGTATTTGCAAAAGTTGTAATTATCTCCATGCCAGTGCTTCCTCCTACAGCTTTACATAGCTAACACGTGCTTTGTTTACTCCTGGCCACAAGGATGATGTGAAGCAAGGTGCTAGCTCTCTTCCCTGTTGTTGGGAAACAAGCAAACCACTTGGAATATATGCAATGCCATGTTCAATGAAAACAATCGAATTACTCTTGAAATAAGCTAAATTGATCTTTTGGGGTTTCTGCAAAAGCTTTAAAAAGTGTGAGGAGTTTTATTTGCTATTTCTAATATTTAAGTTGGAATTCTGGCTGTTCTAGGTACATCCATCTTACCCTTTTGCTTTTCATTCTGTTTCAGAGATCAGTAACCTGGATGATATTTTACCTACGGTGCGAAATCTGAAACTGGCAGCTAGTTAGGAGTTAGCAAGACTTGTTTTGCCTGTGAACATACCTCTTGATGCACATGACATTACAGCTGCCTCCAACCTTTTTTTGGCATAAAAGCTGCTGCATTTTTCAGTTTTTCTTAATTGCTGTTTCATGGCCAGTTTAAGAAAAACTTATTACAAACCACTACGAGCTGGTCTGCTTACTTCCAGGGAGCAAACCAGCACTCTGTGTCCATCTAGGAAACTGAAGCCAACACAAAGATGGAGACACTATAACAACAAAGCATTTTGAAAGTTTCTGGCACAGTAAGTACAAGATAAAGGTGTTCTAATTGCCTTAACCATAACACTTTTATCATTTGACAATCTTGGTTTTCCAAAGAACCTATTTTAGAACGTTTACATTTTCAGATCAGTTTGGGATGCAAGTAAATGGTTACTCCATGAGTATTCTCCCCAGGTCTGAAGCAGTCTAAATTAACATACTCTAGGCCACTTCAGGTGGTGGTAGCTTATGTGTTTCTGCCTAGCAGAAATGTCAGGTTCCTGTGTTCATCTTTCAAAACTCAGGTTTAGAAATGCATAGATCAATTTTGTTATGCAAGACAGAATTTTATTGTACAGAAACAAGTACACCAAGCTTCCAAAAATATTTTGGTATATTTTGCTGTAATGTTAATAAAGCTTAGTTTACAAAACTCTGCTGTTGCTCAGGCAGAATGATTTGCCATCAAGGTTTACAAGATTTTTGAAATGTACTGTAACAAAGAACAAAACCTGTTAAGGCATCACAAACTGAAACCTTAATGACATCTTGGTAAACTAATCTCCCTGCTTTTGGGAGCTCATTATATACATACCTGCAGCCACAATCTGCTAAAATGCTTTTGAACAGTGGAATACCAGTTTCTTAGTTTCTCACTAGTAAAGTCTTAAACAGCTTTGTAAAACTCATTCTGTAGCCCTTCACATGAAGAACGCTATTTAAACGTGAATTCTTCTAAAAGTACAGTGATTTCCTCTTAAAAGAACATGAATGGGAACCTGGAGAGGTAAAACTCCCAAAGAGAGGAAATGACAGCTGTCAGTCCAAAATACCTCCAGGTACAACACTTCCTTAAGAAGTATTCGTACTTAAGGGTTCTTTGGGGCAGTTATGCCAGAAACAGCAAAAATAAAGGGCTTACAATTTAGGGACAAATTATACCCAGTGTGTGAGTGCAATGAGGATTTGTTTGATTGGTTTTGGTTTTTTAACTCAGTGAGAACTAATCTGAGTAGGATCATTAAATGTCCTGAGCTCAAGACTGCTTTAATTTGCAGTAACTGTTCAAAGTATTAATTACAAACCAGATCTGTACATTCATATAAATCTGAAAAGTAAGGAACTCATACACATGAGAATCAATCAATTTTTCTTGCGTCTACTCCTTGTCAGCTCATACCTGCAAGACAGACACAATACATTATTAGAGTAGTTTTAGGCCTTCTTCAATGTTTTAACTGGCACAGCAGAAGGAACTTGGGCTGCCTTAGTTCTTGTGCTTCATAGGCACCATGGCAAAGGAGGCTTTGGAGATGGCCTCAAACTCCAGCTCTTTACCAGGCGCTCTTGATGTGATACTTTTCTCCTAGTCTCATAATTGTTGTATCTGTACATGAGACAGACACCAGCTGGGCCAGGGGAATGTGGTTTTCCTACTGTACTGGCCAGTGCTGGCTCACTGCCTGTATGGATGGCAACTTCCTGGTTTACCTACACTGCATTCCCTGGGCTCCATTGAAGGAGAAGGAAGGAAGAACTTCTATTAACTACAGATGTAGAAGGGAAAGGAAAAACACTGTTCTTAATCTTTCCCTCAGACCAATGCTTAAGGTTTAACTCTGAACCACAATAAACTTAGAAGCAAAACTGTAGGTGGCTTATTATAATAATTTCTATAAATGCTTTATAATTAAAAGTTTTATCATATATATATATTGCTGAGCAGAGTATTAGTCAAGATCTTTATCCAAGTAAAAATTTGTTGCAAGGCTACTTTAATAAACAAAATTCTTTTACTTGTGTCCCTGTGGCTTTTATGGCAACAAAATATGCTGAAGACTGTAATTGACATAAAGGCCTCTCATTAGAACTGTTTCACAGGGCAGGCATTGCAGTAGCAACTGCCTTAGCACACAACTTAGATAAAACTTCCAGATTAGTTCAAGTTAGTCCTGTGTTTGCAAAAAAAAAAATATTCTTCCTGCTCAACAAACCAGACCTACCCATTTAGCAGCCCTCCCAACAGCAGTCATGCAAACTCTCCTCAAAGCAAGGGGCAGGATTTGGAAGTACAGCGATGAAGACTTACCATTGTGCAAAGCCTTTTATTAAGTCCTCCTGTGACAAGTCTATCTGCACCTTTAAAAAGAGCAGATTTTCTTTCTCTGTATATTGTTGAGTGCACAAATTGATTAGCTAAGCTAGCACTGCTCAGTGGGAGCTATCAAGCAGCTGAGGCTCAAGGGAAAAGGAGTTTCTTGTACTCAAAGGACACAAACATTAGCTAGCCTTAGCCCTGCAGCCCAGTTTCTTAGCAGCACTACTTGGAGATTAATTTGTTGCTGCAGAAGCGATTCCAGTTAACTTTTCACAGAATCAAAGGTGAAAGCTTAAAGCACTGTTGGCGAATTCTGGGGTTTAATCACATGTCTGGCTCAGCCTTGTGTTTTGTACTATTGAAGCCATTCCCCAGATGAGCAGCAGCAGATCCCAGAAAATTGTTCTAATTTCAGGAGCACCCTTCTGAAATAAAGCAGCAGTGCATGCAAATCATATGAGGCCACACAAGCTTCCACATGAATAAAGCCTTATTTCAGGTGGAAATCTGGCAGAGAAAGTTGTTGCCAGAGTGCTAGTCCTGTCACTGAGACTTGAACTGCATTTGAAGCTTACAGGAATTGCTCAGACTGTTTCAACTGTATTCAACCAGTAATGTAGCTGCTTTCAACTTACTTTGCCCAGCTCCTTCCTTTCCTGTGAAATGAATGGTTTGCTGTTTTTCACTGCGATGTCCAGCGTCCTTTTCTTGACATCTTCCAAAGATTCAAAAAATTCAAACCTGAAATAAAGGTTTGAAAGGAGAAATTGAAGTCACACTTAAAAGCCTGGAAGAATCAATGGCCTGGACACCATGATGGAATACAGCATCCATGGCCAGAACTTTTTGACAGAGAAGGAAGACACAGTAATGGCAGTTCTCTATAGTTAGATTTTATTCATATTGTAAGAAATCTCTTCCTGGCCTCATGAAACACTACAACACTGCTATTAGACTGTTCACTGTGCCAGAGAGAAGGAGGGAAACATGCATCTGTGGTGAAATGCTATTTACCACCATTTTTCCTTCTCCATAAGTTCAGCATGTTTTCCATGCAACTTCCATTACTCAGAGGAAATAGCTGAGCCAATCCCCCGAGTTTACAAAGTAGGTTTATACCACACTAAGACAAAGACTGGAACCTGTGGCAATTAAGTTTTTAATGGCTCTGATTCATGCCTTTGGCACAACAGCTAGTGTCAAGTGAATTTTGTCCACGCTAAATCATTCAAGTTCTGCCCACCTGAATAGCTTTTCTTGCAGTCAGAGCTGCAGAACAGGTAATGTGTTTTGGAACTGTGCATTGCTCAACCCATCGTACCTAATTGAGGATGTAAAGGACACGTCAATACTGAGGAGGAGGAAAAAGATGCTGCTCCCAACAGCTGTGCTGGCACTACATCAGTGGAGTTATATGAGAAGAGACAGAAGCAAAATCCATAACTCTTAATTTGTGAGTGTTAAGATGAAGTATTTTTAAATCTTTTCCCCATGTTGGTCCTGTACTGAGCTATACAGAAAGGACCCAACACAGGCAAAGCCTCAGCCACTCAGGGTCACAGAACAGTCACAGATTTTCACATGTGTACCTTCCTCTATGGGATTAAAACCACCTCTCTTCCAAGCATTACTGTGATTGTTTGCATTTCAGTGGCAGAGCTGCGGACATAACGCGCTCAGCAAAGAGGTAGCAGCATTTTACCCTGCTGCCACCAGCTCTCAATGATAACATCCATCCACCTGTCCAAAGAATGGTATAGTCTCAAAAGGCTTTGTAATTCTGCCTTTGACTTTTGAAAGCTGTTGGAAGAAGCATCAGGCAAAGAAGTATGGACAGAGAAGCAGGCTTTATGAGGTACTCAAATGGAAAGATTACCTGTGCAGTAACAGCAGTTATGGATGGGTGTAACTCCCTGTTACGCAGGAGTTACATACACACAGTGTCTGCACAGAAACAACAGATGGAGCCCAAACCTGCTAGGAATCGGGGAAGAGGTGAAAAGGAGGTATGACCTCCTACAGTGGGACAAGCAACACCACACCAGAGCAAGGCCAACCCTAAGCCCTTGCAAACCAAAGTTAAAGTGCCATTTCTTTCAGAAGACCTGCAGATGTTCACAAGACAATCCTTAGGAGGCATGAGAACATACTTGATGGAAGCCCTTTCATTCTACAGAGATTACAACTATTTCAGCAGCAATCACAATGAACACTTTCTTACTTCTCATCATATTGGGGGTTCAAAGTTTTCTTTTTAACAGAAGTCTTCCTCCTGCTTGACCATCTTCTATCTGGAAGCAGGTATATACGAACATATGGATCAACTCCACGATTGGAAGAGGGCACTAAGTTTCTGTTAAAATAAATACAGTGTTGACAAGTAAGGCAGGTTTTCCAGTTTTAATACCTTGTGTCTCTCTTAGACTTAACTCTTCCAGAGCTCATGAGACCAAAAGCTTTTCTCCTGGGAGCTGGAACATAACAAAAAACTTAAGCATGTGAAATTAAACACTATTTTCACTACTGAGTGTGCAGCCATGTATTTGCATTTCCAAATTAACATTTAAAAACCTAGTCATAGGGTTTTATATACATAAAACCATACATACTATACATAGGTGTCAATCTTTGTCATGATAGGCATCATGACATATACATATGCCATACATATACATACTATACATAGGTGTCAATCTTTGTCATGATAGGCATCATGACATATACATATGCCATACATATACATACTATACATAGGTGTCAATCTTTGTCATGATAGACATCACAACATCCCAAGACACCCATCAGTTGTCACTGCTGTTCTGGGGAAGTTTTTCCTGGATGAACGTTAAAGGATCTCTCCTGCAGTGAACACCACTCACCAGCCACCCAGAGACCTGCTACAGGCATTGACCAGAGCTGGTGGTTTTCACCCAATCGGGCTTAGTAAAGCTGCATACACTGAAGTCAGCCAACACTAACAAAGCTTAGCTGGGCAGCTTATGCTGCACATGCTTCTGCTCCAGCTTTGTTGGGCCTCTGACACACCATCAGAGAGCTCTTTCCCTTTGTTTTACAGAAATGCACAATCAAACCTTAGCATTACCTGCAGCCATTCACCAGCACGACGAGACTCTGCCGTACCGAAGCGTACCGCACTGTCAGCTGAATCTCTCCCAGAGGCATTTCTGTCCCACTGCAAAACAGTTGCAGAGTCAAGGCTTTTGAATACCACAGTTTACCTTGGTGTTTTCAACTAAAAACAACTTCCAGGGAACTGTTCTTTCTGACATTCTGAGGTTTGCGATCTAGAAAGCAGCTGGACCGCAGAGGATCCACATTCACAGCACTCTGTTAGTGCCAGCACTGCCTTGCTGACCTTCTGTACAGTTATTTAATTTCAGGCCACAGCATAAATGGCCAAAAAAGCACCTACTTGGCCTGCTGTAAATGGGCCAGCAAAGTACAGGACAGCATGTTACACAGCTCCTTCAAGGACATCCATGTATGCAAACAGAGACCTTTCTTAGATCTCATTCTGCATGTTTTTAAAGTGGTTTCAAATCCAAACCATTGCTTTTAAATTACTAAATTGCTTTGTTTTCATTTTGTTTGTGTTTTTTTTTTTTTTTTAAGTGAAGTCCCATTCAGAGATAAAGAATTTGTCAGTCCAGAAGTATTAGACTGAACATCTGAAGTTGGGTTAATTGCTGACACTCTCTTAATTGAGATGGACTTCCTTTGTGACTTCAGGTCAGTAAGGATTCTGCTAGCTCCATTCTGCACCCCAGGAGAGAGAGATGGAGCTTTCCACCCTCCTCATCAGAGACTACCTGCAGCCTCACATTTCCACTAGAAAGGACACACGCGCACACCTATCCACAAAAACTTTGTTCACAGCATTATGAGAGTCTCCAAGCTTGTTGGATAAAACACAGCATCCAAAACTTTTCATCAGCAGATGCTTATGAAGAGTTTGTTTTAGAGAAGTGAAAAATTCAGACTTCCAATCTCCTAAAATCATGAGTGTTATGAGACCCAGAATATTCTGTGTAAGGTGCTCTTAAAGAATATAAAGCTTAAATAATGGAGCATTTTTAGGGAGGGACACATGGAGCACTTCTTGGGAGAGCCAGAGAGGAAATTCTGTCACTTCACACCTGATCTGCCAGTCACCCTGTAATTCACTTTGCTTTTGACTGGAATACTTGGGCCTCAAACCACCTCGCAAAGAACTGACCCAAGACTCCAAATGATTTAGCAGACTTGAATTAACTGCATGCAACAGCAACCTATAAAACCTAAACCTTCCTAAGAGCAGAACAATTGATCTGGAAGAACCACCTACTTCTGAAGGTCCAGATTGCTGCTACTTAATTCAAAGCAAGAAGAAGGCAGAGAGCCCAGTGAAGTGACACTGGGTGCAATCCTCAGCTCCTGCACCACCGGCAGTGTGGGCACTACTGCAGCTCTGGTATGCAATGCTGCTGCTGCTGGGTGATGCTCTGCATTTTGCTGCCGCTCTGTCTCATTAAAGCTGGCAACAGTTTCGCTTGGTGCTGCTGAACTGCCATTTGTGTCCAGGTCTTCTCTGCTGTCCTTTTCTGGCAGGGATTCAAGTGCTGCACAGTCTTTGCTCACTGGAGGTACTTTTGAGACTTCTGGTTTTGGTGCAGAGGCAGATTTTTGCTGGTTTCCACCCTTCTCCACTATGCACACAGGGCCCTGCTTTGAGGCACTGACACCAATCTTGACTCTTTGTGGATCAGGCTCTTCAACATTGAAAGCCTAAAAATCACAAGGAAGACAAATGAGTGCTGCTCCCAAAGCGAGGGGTTCATTTCTGCGTTATCACCTAGGATGAAATTTCAAAACAAAACAATCTGCCATTAGAGATGGAAGAGGCCTATGGGGTTAGTTGTGATGTTCTCTTCCCTTATCCTACTCTGTGTCTAAACACTGACCAAGAGCAGTGAGAAAACAATTCTTAAGTGTCAGTCTCCCTTAGTGCTAAGATCTAAACTGGGGTAAAGCTGCTAAACACTCCAACTCTTTCTTGTCATGAGAAGATTTTCAGCAATGGCACTGCACTAAAGTTTAGGAAGCCTCAAGTGTACTTCTCAGCTGCACCATAAATTCTTAATTGCACTTAAAAACACCTTGTCACACATCTGCTTTATATTCTACACCCACTCTTCATCTTTTGCCTGGTTAGAATTGAATGCTTCTGTTGAGGATGCTGAATGAATGTGGCAAACAACTCACCCGCAACACAAGTTTCATCTTAATGAAGCTGTCTGAACTGGAATGATCCAGCTGAAATCTCTCATCCAGAGTCATGTTTGGGTCCTTCAATAAGTGTGAGAGGCATACCACTGATGTACCCAGGGCACTATCTCGATCCTTGTCTTTTATCTGGGGTGGGGGAGGGGAAGGAAAGTATTTATTAGATAGTAAACTGTGAACAGTAAGGCAAGAAGGTATTTCAGACAGAGACAAAAATTACCTCAGGACATACTATCAAGTATGGTGACATCCAAATGAGTGACGTCAATATTTCAGGAGTATAAAAAAATGGAGTAAAAATGCCATAAGGAACTGCCTTAGCAGAAGAACTGGGCCCTGGGATCTATTTGACTTACATTACTTGCTCTGAGGAAGGTGTCCCAGGCAGTTGGGATGACGATGGGTCTAAACCTTTACAAGTTTTTTAGGGAATAGCTTATTTAGCTTATTTAACCCCAATACACCTTCAAAGTTCAAATCTACTTCTGTAAGTGAAAAGCCATAGAACAGGCTGTGACTACAATGTATGCTAATGAGAGGCAGGATTTCTTAACGAGCCAAAATACTAAGATGAAGAGATAGGACTGTGGTTGAGAACTATGAGAGCTGCAGTATCAGACAGCAAAATAGTCATGGCTTTACTACACATAAAACCTTCTTTGTAGCCAGAAATGTCCCACGTTTTTAACTCAGATTTCTATGCATTATGTGATCCTAGAGTAAAGGCAGCTAACAGCATTGCTTGTACAACAACAGGTGCTTCTGCCATCATTCAGGTAGAAGGACCCCAGGACAAGCACACTAAAACAATTAGCACTGAGATCACATCTGCTATAGAAGAGATAGAAGAGAGTTTTTTCTACAGGAAAAGGAAAAGGCTTTTCTCTCACCTCAACATGGAGTGACTGGGAATGAGCACTGTGGACAAAGAAGGTGAAAGCCTGGCCCCATGTGGGATCTTTGCTGAAATTGCAGGTCTACAACAGAATATTGTGGCATATACATTAGTTTATTCTGTAAGCAGCAAAGAATACTATGACATTGATCATCAAAGAGGGTCATGGTGACCTTGTTGTTTTATTTAGTGATGCTACACCCCAGCTATATGGGAAGAGTGAAATTTCCAGGTCAAAAGTGTGCAGAAGCAAAGTCTCTGGCAAAACCAGAACAAGTTCTATGGGGTGTGGAAATGCTGAAGAACAAGTCTAGTGAGCTGCAGTTGGCCCCAGCCAGTGCTGCCTGGACCATCAGCCTGCTTCACCTGCAGCAAGGCGCTGCTCCCTCTCTCCCACCTCTCCATCCAGGGAGTCAGAGTGTTGCTTCCAGCCTGTAGGCACCCAGAACCAGCTCCCTAAGCTGCAGCAAGCTGGCAGAAAAGGTAAGAAAGCTAGAGGCAATTTGAGGAGTGCAGAGCTCGTGGGAAGAGTAGGACGGCACAGTTTTAGCACCAGGCACTTCAAGGATGAAAGAGTATGGAAAGCACCTGTGGGGGCTGTGGATGAGGCTACTCCATAAACCAGCTGCTTCCACTAGGCCACGAGTGCTGGCAGCTAGAAGAAAGGAGCAAGGGAAGGCTGGAAGTCTGACCTAGCTTGGGAGCAATAGGTGATGTGGTGGGGAAACAGGAAAGCCAAAAAAAGGTAAAAAAGCAAGCAGAACCAAATTTCTTGAAGTGAGCTAGGCTGCAGACCTGTAACTTTTAGCTCTTCAACTCATGTAGAACTAGAGTGTCTGTGCTAGTTTGAAGCTAGCTAGAATGTTTTGGTGAGAAGAACTAGATCACAGCCTGTAATCCAGTTCTTCTCACCAAAACATTCCAGCTAGCTTCAAACTAGCACAGTGTCTTAACCAACATGTCCTCATGGCCATCAGCATGGAAACACACATCTACACAGCAAATGATCAGACAGCCACTAATCGAGGACAACTCAACAACACAGTGCTTCCACTTACTGGTTAACCTCCACCTTGTGGCCTCTGCAGCCTCACCCAAACTACAGCTGTTCACATCAGCTTCACTAGCCTCACCCTCCTTGGGGGGCTACTAGGAGACAGTCACCCATAAACCAGAAAATGTTTAAGGAAAACAGAGGAGTCAAACAGCCTCACCTTACTTTTCTGAGTCTTGTTTCCTACTGTGAGCAGAACAAAGGAGGAAGGTTCTCGCTCCATCTTCTGTCATTTTACACAAAGAAAGAGGAGGAGGGAAAAAAAAGAGACACTTAATAGTTTGTAAGAAGCAATATCAAACCAATACTCTTACTTGACAGAAGTTGCTGGAAAGCTGACCACAGTTTTCAGATGAAGAACATCTGAAGAGTGCAGTAGACAAGAAAGACTCCAGCCGTAACACAGCAGTCTTACATTCTACCATCTCAAGTACATGTTTAGGCCAGAATTTTATGTATGCAGGTTCTGATAGGTGGGCTGTTAAAAATTTGTGAGAAGACAAAGAGAGCTGAAGGTTCAGTGGGAAGCCTTCATCATTCCTGAACAAAACAGGACTCCCAGAATTACCTTCCAAGGCTCAAGACTTGCCATAAAGCCGCTAGAAGCAAGTCTGAAAAGTAATACTCCTCTCCAGAAATGGTAATACTGCACCTCTTGTACAGGGCTTCTCTGCACTAATGCTGGAGAAGTTAAGGCTGAGGATCTGGTCTTGGCACCACATTTTATATTCAGTGGATACAGCAAAGTCCATAATAAAGACTGATGAATGTGATGTCTATCACAGTGCCTGTAAGTCATCTAAAGTGTAAAGACTGCATTTAAGAGGGGAGCTACTCAGAGAAAATAGAAAGCTTTATCCATTGCTCGGAGCTGTGTTTGTGTATAGCTTAGTCAAGAAAAAAGGGAGAAAGGCACTCATCTCTATACCCACCGTTCACATGACAAATGCAGTATTGGGGAGGATAAAGCAAACAGAAGCAGACAGAGAAGACATGAATGACAGAGGCTTCTGAATCCCTCTAAAAAACGAGGGGAAAGGAATCTGGTGATCAGGGCTCCAATGCATAGGATGATTACCAAAAGCAAACACATTCCTCCCACTTCAATGCAGGAGGTCAAGCTGGAACAGCTCAGCATGGAAAGAACTCCTGCAGCATCAGAAAGGACAACAACGTGACTTGATCTGATGTCTGGAGGTTCTATGTCCAAAGCATAAAATAAAAACAACCAACAGACATCAAATATTTCTGCACTACATTCCCCCTTGGATCTTGCAAACTTTCACTAGGGTGAAAGTGGGTTTGCAATCGCAGTTTTGAACTCTTGGTCACTTAGATTCTGACAGAGAAGAGATTCTTTTTAACTACAGCTAGTTTTGGTTGCTATGATACTGCATAATCCAGAAGGCTGTTTTGCAAGCATGGGGGAAAGAATATAAATTTTACCTTGAGGTACTTGTTATTTTTGATCTTCTTCGCTCCACAGTCACCATTTGAATATTCAAAGTGGTTTTTCTGAATTAGTAAAAAAGTATTTAAAAACAATTAATTTGTGGGCTTTACAAAAAAAGGGTTAGGAGTGAAGGCTGCCTGCATGTGGTTTGTACTTACTGGAAGGTTAAAGGCACTGTCCAAGTAGACTATCAGAATAGCTGTAGACAGACCCTTCTTATCCTGTGAAGGCCAGGGAAAACAAAACAGGGCACAAAATAGGCATGATTGTCCATTAAGGACAAGGCAAAGGCACAACACAAATTCAAATGATGGTTTCTGAAATCTAAGCAGCTCTTCACCTTTCTCCTAAAACATGCAGTTCAGAGGAGCCGAAGCCTGACAGTATTAAGCAGACCAGTAGGAAGAGGTGTAAATCTTTACAATTTGCTGGCCTCAACACACTTCAATCTCTCTAGTACAGACAATCATAGAATCAAACAGGTTGGGAAGAGATCTCCAAGATCATCCAGTCCAACCTGTCACCCAGCCCTGTTCAATCACCTCGACCATGGCACTAAATGCCTCATCCAGGGTTTTCTTGAACACCTCCAGGGACAGTGACTCCACCACCTTCCTGGGCAGCCCATTCCAATGGCAAATCACTCTCTCTGGGAAGAACTTCCTCCTAACATCCAGCCTATATCTCCTCCAGCACAACTTGAGACTGTGTCCCCTTGTTCTGTTGTTGGTTGCCTGGGAGAAGAGACCAACCCTCATCTGGGCTTCAGGTAGTTATAGACAGCAATGAGGTCACCCTGAGCCTCCTCCAGGTTAAACACCCCCAGCTCCCCCAGTCTCTCCTCATAGGGCTTGTGTTCCTCTCACCAGCTATGTTGCCCATCTCTGGATACCCCTGTGCAGCAATACACCTAAAATCACAGTCAATCACAGGCATCAACATCAGTAATCTAGCATGGTAGTGATAGGACTAGGGGGAATGGAGAAAAACTAGAAGTGAGTTAGATTCAGACTGGATGTTAGGAGAAGTTTCTTCACCATGAGGGTGGTGAGACACTGGAGCAGGTTGCCCAGGGAGGTGGTAGAAGCCCCATCCCTAGAAGTTTTTAAGGTCAGGCTGGATGGGGCTCTGAGCAACCTTGGTCTAGTGTGAGGTATCCCTGCCCATGGCAGAGGGGTTGGAACTGGATCTTTGAGGTCCCTTCCAACTCTGACAATTCTGTGATTCTGCAACCTCGGGCAAGCAAACACCCTTCTCTTCACACCAAAACTTGGTCAGACAAAAAAAACTCTCCTGAGTATGTGTGAGGTTGCAGATTTTACACACTCCTTTTGTTGACTACTGGACAGGGATCAGAGTATCTGAATCCTTTAGATTTACTCACCTCATGCAGCATTTCTTGGTCATTTACTAGTGAAAGCCACTCCAGTTTTAAATGCAAGTGTCCACTTGTTGTCTTACTTAAGGGAAACCACTAAAAAGAGACAACAAAGAGTAGTTTATGAGGCAGAATCATTTTTTGTACGTATATGTTGCAGTCTGAGATCAAGGTACAGTAGACAACATAAACTGTACTTTGAGTGCCTCAGCTTGCATTTTTAACATTGAGATTGTAGCATGTCCACCCACTTAAGAAACACAGGCCATATAAACGACAATATAAAAATAATAATAAATAGTAATAAATAGTAATAAATATAAATAACCATAAAAGACACCCATACACATGCAAAGCAAATGGTTATTTCCAACCAGCAGCAGCACACAACAGGCACAGCATTGTTCATAGAGTGCTGGGTTGCAAGACAAGCCACAGTAAGATCAGATAATTTCTCCCCTCAGCAATCAAACTGCTTCACCAGACTTTATCTGTAGTCTTATACAAAATATTTGGTACATACAGGACACAAGATATCAACACAAGATACCCCACTGCTGGCTCAGCACAACCTCAGGGCTGTTTGGGGTTGTTTTAACAGCTACTGCAAGTTTTCTGACCAAAGGTATTTTCTGTTTGTGAAAATACCAATGCAAGTGTTCAAGAAAGCTTTATGAACACAGAAATGTGGTAGCAGAGAGAGAAGACAAATGCGTACGTGTCAGCATAGGCCACCAGCGGTGCTTAGAAATGAGCAGTGATCTTTACCTCATCAACAGTCCTGTCATTCATTACATCCACCAGGCTTATAAGCAAGCTGAAAGACAAAAAGCAAACATTCAGTGCATATTCAAGCAGAGAGAATACAGCTGTTTGGGGAAGAAGAAAGCACAACCAAAAAAGTCCACACTCAAATCTACTCCAGATAACAACTACTGCACATTACCTCTGTGTATGTGTGCTGGGACACACACAGACTTCCAATGTCTCCCTCTTAAAATACTTGCAAAACTAAACTAAATTTGAAGTAAATCTCAAGTGGTGTAGTAACTATCACTTCTAATGGCTTCCCAGGATTCTCTACAACAGACTGGGAACATTCTCTGCCTTGTTTAAAGTTAGTTGCATTAGGAACTAATAACCTGGTATCAATATCTGGTCAAAGGGAACAGCTTCCTTCAATATTAAGTTTCTAGTATGACTAGTCTGGGTGTTTTGTTGCAGAGGTTATTGCACCATGAGCAAAGGTCATGCTAATTTACCTGCCCATAAAGTCATCTTTATCTGGATCTTCATCGTATAGGTCCACTTCTAAGTCCTGACCAGGCACTTCATGAACCACAAACTGGAGGAGAAAGAGGTATTTATTAAAAACTGGAAAGTACTGACATAGGTTCATACAGCCTCAGAGTGTGGACAGCAACATAACATCTCACAACTGTGTGACACATTCATGGCTAATTGCATTAACAAATACAATTGATTATAGGTGAAAATATTTCAAAACCAGTTTGCTTGGTTTTGAACTGAGTTAAACCTCTCAAACCGGTATTCCTGATCAGCAAAAGAATCAATGCTAGAGCAGACTGCAGCTGCACTGATTGATATTTAAAGAAGTGCTTTGCACCTCCTCCAAAAACCCACATATGGAAATCAACCTGAATGACATTTCAAGTTTGCAATGTAAATTTGAACTTAGGGGACAGCAATGCCTCAATTAAGTAATTAGGAAGTCCACCTGCTCCAGCGCAGTCAGCTAAGAGAAGATCCTCCAAGCACAGGGATGTAAACAGATGTGCATCCTATAGATGGAAAGATCAAAAGATTCAGTACCTCAAATGTCTCGTTCCAAATGGGATTAAGATCCCGGGAAACCGTCTTGCTGCGATACTGCACCGTGCCAACGCGCAGGAGAGCATATGGGTCAGACTTCCCCCTGATTGCACCAAGGAAACTGTCTTTCTGGACAAGGTTTTCAGCTTCCAGCAGATGAACCCTTATTACTCCCTGAATAAAATCAGATATGAAATTGGTCACAAGAAGGCAAACTTTGAATAATTACAATATGCTACCTCCTAAAAGTAGCTATTTCAAGCAGCAAGGGTAGGCACCATGTCAGCTTTGTAAAGACATCTACTTTGATGCAGTGTATTTCCAATGACAGTAGTATTAAAACACTTTTACCACCATTTACCTGGAGGGAAAAAAAACCCCAAACATCTGAAATCATAATCCAATCTAGATAATAAGACAGAAAATCATAATCCAATCTAGATAATAAGACAGAAAATATTCTTCAATTAATTTTTGAATCAGAAACAGAGATATGCACACAGGACTGCAGCCACAGTCAAACCAAGTGTAGAATAGAGATCAATTCCCACCGACTGAAGGGAGAACTAAGCACCCATTGTCAGGTTTGTATTTTATCGCAGAGTGGCCATTCAACCTTGGTTTGGTGGTGCAAGTTAGCCATGGGGAGCATCTCTTTGTCCTTCAGTTAAATTTACCCACATTATGAGTGTATTAGGTGTTTGATGGATAAGGGAGACCGAAGATGTGGACATCCCCCTCTACTCTGCCCTGGTGAAACCTCATCTGGAATACTGTGTTCAGTTTTGGACTCCCCAGTTCAGGAGGGACAGGGATCTACTCGAAAGAGTCCAAGGAAGGGCTGTGAAGATGATTAAGGGGCTGGAGCACTGCCCTGTGGGAAGAGGCTGAGGGACCTGGGGCTTTTTGGTCTGGTGAAAAGAAGACTTAGAGGGATCTAATAATCAATGTTTATAAATATCTGAGGGCTGGGTGTCAAGAGGGAGGGGACAAACTCTTACCAGTTGTGTCCTGACAAGGGGCAATGGGTATAAACTACAGCACAGAAGTTCCACCTCAGCATGAGGAAGAACTCCTTTACTGTAAGGGTCACAGAGCACTGGAACAGACTCCCAGAAATTGTGGAGTCTCCTTGAGACTTTCAAGACCCATCTGGATGCATTCCTGTGCAACCTGAGCTAGATTTTATGGCCCTGCTCTGGCAGGGGAGTTGGACTCGATCTCTGGAAGTCTCTTCCAACCCCTAACATCCTGTGATCCTGTGATATGATAAGCATTTAGGAAATTTGTTCTTAGGTTATTAACCTGATTTTTATTCTATAACACAAAGATGTCACCCTTTAATCTCCTTTTTTACAGTCCTTCATGGCATTAGTAAAAAAAAATTAAGCAGCCTGACACTTATTGCTCATGTATTTACCTTCTCTAACTGAAGATCTGTGGTATTCTTAAATGAGACTAAAGGTTTCATTTGGTAAATTTATTCTATGTCTAAAAGGTTTCATTTGGTAAATTTATTCTATGTCTAAACAGAGTCTTACATCATGTGGAGAGAGTGGGGCCTCCCCAGCCTCTCCCCCAAATTATGAGCTATCCAACATCTACTTTCATATCCCTGAAAATATATTACTCACAGAAAGCCTACAGTGTCCGAGTCACAGGGGACGAAAATAAGGCCTGGCAGAAGGAAAACCTGCCCACTGTAAATGAAGATCATGTTCGTGAGCACCTAAGAAATCTGAATGTGCACAAATCCATGGGGCCTGACGAGATCCACCCACGGGTCCTGAAGGAAGTGGCAGATGAAGTTGCTAAACCACTGTCCATTGTGTTTGAAAGGTCATGGCAGACTGGTGAAGTTCCTGCTGACTGGAAAAGGGTGAACATAACACCCATCTTCAAGAAAGGGAAAAAGGATGACCCTGGAAACTACAGACCAGTCAGTCTCACTTCTGTGCCTGGAAAGATCATGGAGCAGATCCTCCTGAAGGCTCTGCAAAAGCAAATGGAAAACCAGGCAGAGGTGACTGGCGGCAATCAGCATGGCTTCACTAAGGGCAAATCATGCCTGACAAATTTGGTGGCTTTTTATGATGTAGTCACAGCTGCAATGGACAGGGGAAGGGCAACTGACGTCGTCTACCTAGACCTGAGTAAGGCATTCGACTCTGTCCCACATGACATCCTGGTCACCAAACTGGAAAAGCACAAACTGGATGGGTGGAGCACTCACTGGATAAGGAATTGGCTGGATGGTCGCATGCAGAGAGTGGTGATCAATGGCACAATGTCCACCTGGCGACCGGTGACAAGTGGTGTTCCTCAGGGGTCAGTGCTGGGACCAGTGCTCTTTAACATCTTTGTCAGTGATATGGACAGAGGAATTGAGTGCACCCTCAGCAAGTTTGCAGATGACACCAAGCTGTGTGGCACAGCTGACTTGCTGGAGGGCAGGGATGCCATCCAGAGGGACCTGGACAGGCTGGAGAGGTGGGCCCAGGCCAACCTCATGACGTTTAACAAGGCCAAGTGTAAGGTCCTGCACCTGGGTCGGTGCAATCCCAGGCACAGATACAGGCTGGGTGATGAATGGCCGGAGAGCAGCCCTGAGGAGAAGGACCTGGGGGTCTGGGTCGACGAGAAGCTCAACATGAGCCGGCAGTGTGCACATGCAGCCCAGACAGCCAACCGTGTGCTGGGCTGCATCAAGAGAAGTGTGGCCAGCAGGGCAAGGGAGGGGATTCTCCCCCTTTACTCTGCTCTCCTCAGACCCCACCTGGAGTACTGTGTGCAGTTCTGGAGCCCCCAATACAAGAAGGACATGGAACTGCTGGAGCGGGTCCAGAGGAGAGCCACGAAGATGCTCAGAGGGCTGCAGCAGCTCTGCTATGAGGACAGGCTGAGAGAATTGGGGCTCTTCAGCCTGGAGAGGAGAAGGCTTCGAGGAGACCTTATAGTGGCTTTCCAGTGTTTGAAGGGAGCCTACAGGAAAGCTGGGGAGGGACTATTGACAAGGTCTAGTAATGTTAGGATGAGGGAGAATGGGTTTAAGCTGGAAGAGGGGAGATTCCGACTGGATGTTAGGAGGAAGTTCTTTACAGTGAGGTGGTAAGGCACTGGAACGGGTTGCCCAGGGAGGTTGTGGATGCTTCCTCCCTGGAGGTGTTTAAGGCCAGGCTGGATGAGGCCTTGAGCAACCTGCTCTACTGGGAGGTGTCCCTGCCTATGGCGGGGGGTTGGAGCTGGATGATCCTTGAGGTCCCTTCCAACCTAAACCATTCTATGATTCTACAGTCCAGACTGAAACGGCTGATGCAGGAATCTAAGACACTAAGTGCATGCATCCACACTGCAGCAAATGTTAGCACTGACCGAAAAACCCAAACTCACACGTGGGATAGGGAACCTCAGGTGGGCAATGTTCATGTTCTTCTTCAGAGGTACCGTGATCCTGTTCGGTAGGACCAGCCGTGCAGCAATGAAGTCTTGAATGAGCGAGTCTGACATTACACTGCAAGTGAGGAAAAAACACAAAGCACAACCTAAATCTCTACAAGGGACTACAACTTCAGCTGGAATAAAAAGAATGAGGCACAGCAAAATGGGTAACGTGAAAGGAGGGATACTGCCTACCTTCCCTCAAAGAGTTATCAAACACTGGAACAGGTTGCCCAGGGAAATGGTTGAGGTGATAACCCTGGAGGTATTTAGAAGACGTGTAGAAGTGGCAGTTAAAACACACAGTTTAGCAGTGGACCTGGCACAGTCAGGTTTACGGTCAAACTCGGTCTCTTCCAACATAAATGACTCTGGTTCTTTGAGAGAGTGTTTACTTAAAACTGCACATGAGCAAAAGAAATTCATGCTTGTGATATCTGGTTTAGAATAAGGGGAAATGTATAAGACAGTTACAGCAGAACCAATCTCCAAGGGTGGATGTGGATCACTGTGGAAGGTTAGGTTGTCTCCTGTCAATAACTGGCATGCAGCTCAGTTGCTGAAGAAAAGAATATGAGCACGGAGCAGCATCTTGAGATCTCTTTTAATTTTATTCCCTATTGTTCTGCAGATAATCACTACTGCCTTGTGGCACACATGGTGCAGTGTCCACTTTTAGGCAGGGATGTTCCACTCTAGGTTTACTAGGGCTGAATTTGGCTCAGGTGTCCCTTCTCTCAAGTCTCAGGGTACACCCAACTAAACACAGCTTGTACACGAAGACAGATGACTGCATCCAGTTTTTTTACTCTCTTAACCAGGTCTAATTAATTTGAAAAGGAGAGCTCTTGTTCAACCTGTACTTCAGCCTGTTCACGGTCAGGCATGTTTTGCTCCTCACTTTCATGTGTGGTGCTGATGAACAAGCAAGAGTTTCCATGCTCGAATCACTGAGAGAGAGCCAGGGAATGAAAATTTAGGACACCAGATTTGCACTTAATTATATGAGAGGCTGTAGGTTGGAACACCTACATACCTTCTCCCTGCAAGGATTAAGGAAACCATCTTAGAAAAGAACAGATTAATTTGTCTGATAAAAACTGGAGTTCTCAGGGCAAACTTCAGGGCCACTCTGGCCTCAAATTAAGAGAAAAATAAAGCTTCCTCTCACTCAACATCAAAGGTCTTGAGAGGCCTTTTAATACATAAACTGGCACCTAAAGTAGCCAGTCACTTCCTATGAGTCTGCAAATCATGAGCTGCAGGGGAAGAGGGGGAACATAAGCATCTGTATTGCATTTAAAGAGAGAAAGGCTGTGACCAAATATATTGTGCTTTTGCATAGAGGAATTTTCTCCTTCCACTAGGGAACAAGGACAAAGTGAATCCCCAAACTGCAGAAACAGTTTGAAACTTACAGTACTGAAAACCACAGAGATTTTCATCCCTGCTGCACAAGTTTTATGTGCAAGATAACCCAAGAGGCACTGGGGAAGAGCTACATTTTATGAAGGATCTGAAGAGTTGAGCAGCCACCACAAACAGAAGCACGTTTCTCCTTATAGAACTGGTGCAGTTTTCTTCATCCAGGATTGTATTTCAGTTGAGAGGGACTCCAACTCTGTGATACCTTGTTTTTCTCACTTCAAGGTAAATAAATGAGCAGAGTCTGCCAGATGCTTAGATCTACCTTTGCAAGTAACTAGCACAGAGGAAACAGACAGTCTTGGGTTTCAGTTCACAGACCTTTGTAGTTTGAGATTTACTATTTCCACCCTAAATGGAAGAAGCAATTGGAGCTATTTTGGCAGAATGTAAAAGCACCCTCCTCAGGTTTTGCAAACTCCATAGCCAGGTGCGATGGCATGAGAAACATTTTTCACATACCACTCTTGAGAATAACTTTGACAATTACCAAAGAATCCCATCCCAAGTTCCAATTTTTTTTTTTTAAGAAGAATAAAGTGAAGCAAAACAGACACTCACTTAATTCCTGGGACATCCAGGAGGTTGCTCATGCCTGACCAGTTGATTTCTAAATGCTACAACAAAGTCAGGGAGAAAAATTATACAAGACCATTAAAACTGATTTCAGAACAAAGGTAGAATTTAAAGAGGAAACAAGTGCTTCTAAGCCAAGGCCAGGTATTTAAAGAAAGTAAAACATACAGCAGTAAGTGACTGCATCCATACATTAAAACCTACATCTGCTATCAATTTCCTCACCTATTTCAGCTGCCATACCTGAAATGAGTGAATCCCTGGGATTTACCTTGCAAGTACACTTGCAGATGCTCTGGTGTCATGTGTAGTAAATCCAAGAGTTCTACCTAGACTCTGAAACTGTTTTCTCATCCTTTCACTTAGGGGTTTGCCTGTGCCCTGGAACAGGGGGATTTACAAATGCCACCTGAATTCAGGTGTCTGTATTTCCATTCACAAAACAGTTTTTTTTCATGCCCTAAAATAATGGTACTAAATCTGAACACCAAAACACTTCATCCGAGATCAAAAATGTGTGACTTCCATGAATTCAAGCAGAGGATAACCTACAAGCAGACAAAGCTGTGTGCTGTAAGAAAACTGGTTCTTACAAGTGGAGGAGGAAGTTCTTCACCATGAGAGTGGTGAGACCCTGGAATGGGTTGCCCAGGGAGGAGGTTGGGGCCCCATCCCTAGAGGCTGCATGAGGCTCTGGCTGGCCTGATCTAGGGTAGGGTGTCCCTGCCCATGGCAGGGGGGTTGGAACTAGATGATCCTTGTGGTCCCTTCCAACACTGACTGATTCTGTGATTCTCTAAGACTAGAAGGCTTCTCACCTTAAATTAAACCACAATTCAACTACAAGGCACATGACCTTAAGGACGACCACGACTGAATAGTCTCCAAGATGATTTTATTTAGAAGTCTGTGAATGGGAAAATTTAAAATCCATCTGCCAGGAACCTAGCAGCAAAGGCCTAAGAAAGGGCTACTGTGCTATCACCATTGGGAAGTCCTCCCATTCTCAGAGCGATGCAAGCAATGTTTTAGGTACTACTACGCCAGAGGAAATTTAGGCTTGAGGTGAGGAGAAAGTTCTTCACTGAGAGAGTCATTGGCTACTGGAATGGGCTGCCCAGGGAGGTGGTGGAGTCGCCGTCCCTGGAGCTGTTCAAGGCAGGATTGGACGTGGCACTTGGTGCCATGGTCTAGCCTTGAGCTCTGTGGTAACAGGTTGGACTTGATGATCTATGAGGTCTCTTCCAACCTTGGCGATACTGTGATACTGTGATACTACAAAAGAATAGGGCAAATTCACTCCTGTCCTCTTGGAGTTCAAGAGGTGCACTGAACCATGAGGAACGCTCAAACATCTGTCCTGCGAGGCTCTCACAGTTATGCTGCTTGGGTTACCAGCAACAGACAGCTCGTGTCACTCACCAAAGACCTATCCATGTATTAAGACAGAAGGAGGAAGGAGGCTGCAAGGTGCAGTTCACCACTGACTCACCGGTTTCTGCAGAAAAAACAAGGTCACTGCTCCAATAAATGGTGCATCAGTTAGAAGAGGTTCCAGTATCACCCGCAGCGTCCCATACAACTGAAAACAGAACAGACCAAGGAAAACCGAGTCTGAAAGTGCTCTCAAGATGCAACTTCAAAACTCCAAACTTTTTAGTAATGCAGACAATTTTTTAAATCCTAAAAGTACCTTTATTTAGAATTTAATAAGAACAATAACCTCCTGCCCCTCAAAGCACTGTTATTGGTATCTGGCAATACTTTCCAAGTTAGTGGAACCTTTGCAATCCTGACTGCTGCGCAATGGAGCGATCTGCCTAATAGATTTCAACAGTGTTAAGAACAAGTTGTTAGTCTAATCTACACCAGTTTATAACACTCTGGCAGAACAGTCTCTTTCAAAGTTCTCTACTAACATGGACCCCCTCTGAACTCCAGTGCCAGAAGCTGGCTCACAATAGCTTAAAGCTCTAGCATTCATTTCCTTTAAAAGGCAACTTAAGAAGCTTAAAAGTAGTATTTAAGTGTTTTCTGTGGAAGGCATCATTTGCTCAGCCAAAACAAAAGGAAATAAAGCAAATCACTCTAAGACTCCTTTCTGGTTGTTTCACAGCTGTCATGACCTTCCCACTGGGACAATCTACCTCCTACCACACAGAGCTTTGAAGTGACAAGGATAGCACTGCACGCACCTGTATGCCTTTCACTCCAAGATTAAACTTGGATATGTCCATGTGAATTTCACAGTCCCCTATATAACTGAAAGAGAATTCTCACATTATTCCACAGTTTGCAACAGTGCAATGAGAAATTTCAAGTTGTACAGAGCATGAATGAACTTAGTTTAAATGATTCACGACATGACCCCACAGGCAGAAATGGATTTTCAAGCAACTGTAAAGGGGAAATTGAGCAGATATTGAACAAAGGTCAGAGCTTCAGATGAGAAACTCTGCAGTCAGCTGGGACATTGATCTACCTGCGAAATGTCAAAGCAACATCTGTGTTTCAAGCCTACTTTTCAATTCCAAGACTGGCAGTTGACAGAGGCAAGCTTGCTCCAAGAAGGGGACCAGCAGGCTCATTCAAAATTCAGTCACAGTTATTGTCCTCTTGCTCCCTCCTCTGCCAAAGGCCTGATCTTCTGTCACAGCTTGGTGACCCAGCTCTCAGGCTGATACAGAGCCATCCTGCTGGTACGTACAGGCTCCTCACCCTGCCCACAAGCAAAAAGGCCGTAGATGATTCTCGCTCACAACTCAAAAGTCCACTTGAAGGACAAATACACCACTACAAATAACCTGATTTCCCTGAGGTGGATTAAAAGACAATGAGTTAGATCAAAATTTGGCCAGTTGCCATGGAGAACACCAGGCTTCAAATGAAAAGAAGGCACAGGGTGGTACTTCTGCAACTTGGAAATCACCTCAGACTTTTACTGAAGTACAAATATCAACTTATACAGAAAGAGATAGCCACTCCCCAGGGACCAGAACCTCGTACATTTGTTGATGCCTCTGGCAGAAAACAATTGAAGGAAGCTACCAAGTTCCCTTTTGGTTCTCTCAGAAATAACTCTTTCTGGATGCAGACACAAAAACACCCTGCGGGTAAAGCTGGGTGTAAAGGTACCACAGCACGGTGAATGTGCTGTGCTTGCTTCCTGCATGCATAATTTCACTCTACAATCACAGCAAAAGGACAAGATATTTGCTCTGACCACGTGCATATGGGCAAATAGTGCAGCATTTGCCACTAACTGGCACTGTAATTTGGACATGGACAGATTCCCTACTCCAAAATAAAACTACTGTCAAGAATGTTTAACTGTGATTTTGTCTCCAGTTTTGCAAGCAAAACAGCTGTTTGTGGATAGTCACTTAAGAGAACCTTCAAAGCTCATAACACACAGATTAATATCTTTAATGTTAGAGTCTCTTAAATAACCAACCTCATGGGCCATGCCAAAATTAACACAATCTTCCTTATAAGCTACTCATATGATTAAACAAAGTTATTTTTAAGTTTGTTAATTCCTACAGTTTTGACATTATCTCACTGCTCATTACACTGGGTGCTAATAGAGCTTTGTCACAATAAAAGTTTAAATGAGGAGCCAAAATGAGTTCTTCGATTTGCAGCAATTAATCCAAGAGGATTTAATTCAGTTGTTGCCAGTGTCCAACAAAGCAAGTAGCAGTTGCAGTGTTTCAACTTACAACCTTTATGGGTACTTTTACAGTTAATTCTTCCCATTCAGTCCTCGATGTCTCTTTTCTCCAGCAACACTTCAACACATGCAATCATGATTTAGAGTCTAGATGCCAGAGGAGTCTTTACCCTTTTTATCAGTCCTGTAGGTTGTGACATAATTCACACCATTTACACCAACTAGGTGCATCTTCTCAGGGAGAGAACAAAAGATTCTGCAAGTAGACTTATATAGCACCTCTCCTTGGCTTTGCCAAACGCTGTCTGTCCCTCACAAGTGATCACCTCTGAGCCATGGGTTTTATGCCAAAAATCTCAAATATAGTCCTTTTACATGAGACTGTCAAGACTGTAATGAGACAGTGCTCTACAAAACTATTCCAGTGTATGTCTGCACACATATAAGCTACAGACATGTAAGCTGTTGTTAACAGACTTAAAGCAGCTTCCCAAGTTCCTTTTGGTAACGCCTCTCAATACTAGATGTATGATTGGCTCAGCTAACAGCTATTGCCCATACCAATAAGAGCCCCCTAAGTGCTATTTTTCACAGTTCCCAAGCAAAGGATGCAACTTGTGACATCACCTCACATGTGGCATGAGCTGCATGCAACAGTGAACCAGCCAACGAGTCATGCTCACATGGGTTTGCCAGAGAGGGAACTCCCACAAAATTACAGCCAGCAAGCAGCAAGGCGAAGGAGTCATGTTTGTAACATCCAGACACATTAATCCTTTGATAGCCACTGCCACATAACTACATCTCTCTGAAACCTAACTCAAGAGAGAGAAGTCAGTGACTGTGATCTCAGTGTTGCAAAGTGGCACCCACTGGCACCCAAAGCACATCACTCTCTTCCTCAGAGCTGCGACGCCAGGACATAGCTCTGTAGACAAATCCAGCCATTTAAACCTCACCAGCATGCAGTGAGAGAGAGGTAGTGCAAAAGGCAGCACTTTCACAATGGGGTAGCTCAAGTCCATCTTCTCTAACCAGCTCTTCTCCAAACACTAACTGCTCTAGGGCAGACATTGCTATTCATGTAGCTGAGCTATTTTGGAACAGAGGTTTTGCCTTATCCAGACAAAAAAAAAAAAAAGAGTGGAGATGGCCCATTTCTTTGGTTAAAGGGATAAAAAAGCCTCATGTTCCTTGGCAACCCAGAAAAAGGCAAGTAAGTAACAACACCAGTGCTCATAGATCTGACCATCCACTACCTCCTGCAGACACCGTACAATGTGCAACACCCAGCTTAGCTGAAGAAACTGATGTTCATGCATTAATGTAAGAGAAGCTGGGTCCTTAACATGGCCCAGGAGAAGAGACTCCCAAACAGAGGCACAAGGTAGTCTAAACACTCCTGTGTGAATACAGCAAATAGTTGGGTTATCAGATGGCAGTTCGGTTATCATCAGGATGAGGAACAGAAGTGTTTAGCAAGTTTGGAGATGCTGAACGATCTGCCAGAGGGACAGGAATGAGGAGGTGGGGGAATCCCTCTGCAGAGGATTGTTGAAAGACTGAAAAGAAGAGTATGTGGGAGAAGCAGCCTGGAGAAGTTTAACAGAACAGCAGCAACCTCCTGCAAAGCCTTAAAGGTATCAAATCCCTCGATCTCAACACAGAAGCACACGATTTGCCAAAGGCCCTAAAACTGGTCTGGCTGTTACAAAGAGCACTTCATTGACAGTACTGAAGCACAACACATTCTGGCTGAACATCAAGCATGCCATTTTGTAGAGAGCAGTGGTGCTCAGCCAGGGCTGGGGATGCTGCCATGCCACTGCCACATTAAGCAGAAGACAGAGTTCTGAGCAGCTCTGCGCTGTTGCTAAGACACTGTAATTTCACACTGCTTTTCCCTCACAGTACCACGAAGAAAAGCCATTTAAACAGGCAGCTCAGTCACTTGCTAAACTTACAGAGCTACAGCAGCATGCGAGTGGCAGTTCTGCCAGTAATTCCATTCTCCCAGCTAAACCAGGAGAGAATTTAGCTCTGCTGTGGCTCTGCTGTTTACCAAACACAAAAGCTCATTTAAAACAGCCTGGGAGGTATTTAATGTTTTATCTAATCTTGTTGTTGTTGCTGTTGTTAAATAGAGCTAGAGGCAGTTTTCTGCTCAAAGAACAGCTGTAATCAAGAAAAAGCAAATGTGTTGAGTGGCACATGAAACAAATGGTGAGTAAAATAAGAAGGCTAGTCTAGAGGAAGGCATTTAAAAATACATAGCACAAGTAGTTCTGGAAGTACTGCAGAGGTTGGATTGAAGAGAAACCACAGTGGAGCATCTCCATGCCTGAGAGGTGTCAGAACAGGAAATACAGTTCTAAAACTTGGGTTCTTGTTGTAATGAATGGAAAAGTCAAGGGGAACATTCTTTATATCCATGGTAGCAGCAATGGGCCAGGCACCACCTAAATTTCTACAAGGGACACTGCTTTCTGACTTAAGACTGATGCACATCTCAGTTCCATAAGTATTGAGGACATCCAACTGGAGGGCAGATAATGTCATAGACTTCTACATTAATACAAGGACCTTTCATACTGATCTCAGTGGACTACATGTCCAGTCCAGCACGACAACTCACACATAGGTGTTGAATGGGCAGTGAGTTAAGAACCATCTACATAACAGTGATGCAATGTTACCATATCTGCAGGTCCAGCACAACTTGTCTTCTATTGATTTCTTTGGTGTAGGCTTTTATTCCATTGATTCTAGGGCACTGAAACAAAGACAAACAAGACAGGCCATAGTTAGTATCTTTCAAGCTAAGCCCAACTGAACAGTCCTATGAATTTCAATCAATTTGAGAATCTCAGAACCACAGAATCATAGAAGCTTAGAGACTGGAAGGGACCTCCAGAGATCATCAAGTCCAACTCCTCTTCCAAGGAGGATCCCCTAGGGTAGCACAGGAACACATCCAGAAGGGTTTTGAAATTCTCTAGAGAAGGAAACTCTACAACCTCTCTGGGCAGCCTGTTCCAGTGCTCTGTCACCCTCACTGTAAAGAAATTTCTCCTCATATTGAGGTGAAACCGTCTATGTTCCATTTTGTAGCCACTGAAGCATTAAAGACTTTGCATAACTGCATGTAAAGTGTGAGTAAACCACACAAAGCTTTCCTCTAAAGAGGTAATGTGAACAGCATTGCCAGTTCTCAGATAGAGGGCTGGTGGCAAACAGCTCTTGCTACAAGGCTTAGGAAGCATTGAAATCTCCTGTTGCAAAGGTACAACAGCAAGAAATGTGAGTATGTGCCCTTTTATCTCCAGTCCCATGATACTGACAGCTAATGGGAAGGGATTAGTCTCCTATACGATCTTTCCTTCACAGTGAAGACACTGAAGTCAACATGAGAAGGGAACAAAGGAAGCAGCAGTGTTGTGCCAATACCATTTTGTTAGACAGTGCTGTTAAAGAGCTGAGCATCAGACTTCCCTTGCATCTTGTGAGACTAGATTAAACTGCAGGAGTTGCAAAGGATTCACATTACCTTCTCACCAAAGTGAATCTTGGTAAAGGTGCATGTTTTCAGGTGTACGTTCTTTGCTCTGATTTTCGGCTCAAGAACTTCCTTAAAGGTTTTCTCCATGATTGTCCCAAAGTATGGCCAAGCCTGTACAAGGACCTAAAGAAAAGCAAAAGTGAAAAAAGAAGAATCTTTATACAAGATACTTTTTGTAGAGAAAGAGACACACACACACATTACAGAACACCTACTATTAATCTCTGTTCTTGTAAAATACCAAGTCACATCTGTGTTCTTAAGCCATCACTATGGAAAGACTCAACTCAGTTCCTCAGAAATGGAACTTAAGGAATATTGAGGAAATTCCTGAAGGAAATGAACTGAAGGGTGAGATTTCAGCACCACAGAGTCTATTGACTGCTTCTAACCACAGGGGCTGAGCCGACAAGGACAGGGTTGAAGTATTTACAGTGTACTAGTTCCTAATTATTAAGTGTCACAAAGTTCCCAGAGTCAAGTTTATGTAGAGAGGAGGTTTGCTAAAAAGAAAAACAGGGTAGTTGCAGGATGCTAATTTGCAAGTTCAGCTGTTTTGTTTTTAATTCCAGAGTCTGTTTGCAGTGAGAGCTTGCTTGACTACACCTACTGATGAGAGGACATGCCTCAGAGCTATCTGGAAATCTCTATGGTAAGAGGAGGTGCCACTACTTTTGCTAACATCATAATAATATGTACATATATTTATATAAATGTACACAATAACCTAAATGCACACAACACACTTGCTTGTTGGGATTTTTCAGTCTCAAAAGTCCTGTGGTCCAGTTGATCAAACTTGTATCAACCAGACCCATTTGGCTCTCACCAAAACCTCAGTGGCAACTCTATACTTGAGTGGCTCCAAGACTTAAGTGCAGAGATTGATATAATTGAGCCATACTGGAGTGACCTGATAACTTTCTCGGATTTGGCCTGCAGAGTTTGTGCTGCAGTGTAGCTCAGAGTATGTCCTCACAAACTGGACTTCAGAACTACTCACCTTGTTCAGCCACTCCACTCGCTCAACATCAGGAAAGTGAACCTGAGTGCAAAGAAGAACAGAGTGAGTGCCACATGCCATCTCTTTCAGCATACCACAACACATGTGAGAGATACCACAGGGTGTGGAGCAAATTTTCAAGCTGAGATCCCTCTGCACTCATACACACATCCTTTATCACTTACTACCTCCTTGGGAAACTGTAAAAGACAAATAAACCAGTTAAAATCCAGTAAAAGACAAAAGAACACACATGAACTGATGTACTAGTAAGCCTCTGGGTGCAGTTACATGTTTAATGTGTCATATCCTGCTCCTGATGTAAAGCAGCATTAGATTTCTCATCCTTCTCTTGGTCACGCCTTGGGAAGCCATGAGAACATGACTCCTTTCAAGACCATGAGCTGTGCAGGACCTATTCCTTGACTGGCTCACCTAAACCTGATGCCACTCTTTGGAACCTGCCTGGGAAACTCAATTTATTGGTTGTGGTAGTGTCATGGATTGAATTGAACCAGCTGCTGTTATTGATACCATGCTGCAGTCATGCCAGCTCCAAAAATGAAAGCACTGACAGGAGCAAAGTACTATGGGGCTTGAAGTTCAGATTGCAACATGGGAGGCTTCCTGTTTCAGCTGCTGCTTCTGGGTTTTTTGGGTGTTGCAATTTCCACTGGGATGGCAGAGGGACAAGGAGGGATGGAGGAGAGTAGTTTTCCAGCTTGGGCTTTTGGCTCACTTCTGCTTAACTGCTGCTTTTTCTGTAAACAGGCTAAGGTAATGATGCAACTTGTGCTATGTTTTTCTGATTATTGATCAGTACTTTATTCTTATCTCACTTCTTTTTGTCTCAGTCCTGAGTTTTTGTGTGTTACTTTTCCCTCACTTCTGTGTTGGGAAAGTAGCCAGGTTAACCCCTTTTGGTCTGATTCAAACCATCACAGGCAGCATTTCTCCACTAACAGCAACATAGTGCAAACTGCTTCAGGGAAAAGAAGCACTGTGAGAGTTCAAGCCAATTAGGTATCTATCACGTGCAACAGTCCAGTGTTTTCATCTCTCAGGGCTCTTTAAGATGCTAAGAACAGATTAAAATGGAGTAGTCATTCATGCATCATGTTTTCAAGTTGGACAGATCACATGCCAACAAAAAGTGTACATCTCCATTACAAAATCCTTCTAGTTCCCTCAAGTGATGTCTCCTTTAATCACCATCAGGGCAACCGGATGTGAGGACACTCTCATGCAAGTAACTGATTTCTGGCACCCTGCCAAGAAGCTGCTGAGAGAAGAGCCACAATCTCCTTACTACAATCACACGCTAAAATCTTACAGATGCAGCATCTTCAGCCAGAGCTACAAGCTAGTAGCAGGTTATGGCAGAAGGACAGGTCAGTGCTGCAGCTTCTCACAATGGACACTCAGGCCTTGCTCAGCTTTACAAGAACATCAAAATACAAAGGGATCTAGGCTGATCAGACTAACCAGGTACAATGTTACCTTCATATTCAAGAGCTGTGAATTACACTCTCCAGTCAAAGCCTTGCTGTTCAATTCATCAGCTTCCACAGAAGTACTCAGAGATATGTGGATGGAACACAGAGCAGTCTGCCTTTTATTCCAGCTTCATGTACGATTTTAGAACCCATTTCTCTTGTTCAAGTAATGCCACAAAATTATCTCCAATTATTACATTACAAAAACCAAAGTGGTAATAGTGGCATTTCTTTTGATGCTCTGAATAGCAAGTTTTCCATTAAATAACACAACTCAAGTCCACTGAAATGTCAGCCTACTCATCTCTGACTGCATGATAAAGTGAGAATACAGCACCAGAAGGGACAATCCATACTGATAAAACACTGCTGATGTTTTACAGTAAGGCAGATTATGTGAATCAGGGGACCTCCATCTGCCAGCCTTTCATTCTTCACCAAAAGATCCACCAGGGCAAATAAATTCTGGGTAGCCTGAAGGTAGCTGGAACCCAGCTCCAGTCATAGAGTTGTATTGGCTGGAAAAGATTTTCTAAGATCATCAAGTGAAACCACCAACCTAACACCACCATGACTATTAAACCACGTCCTGAAGTGTCATGTCCATACAGGTTCCTTGAACACCTCCAGGGACAGTGATTCCACCATCTCCCTGGGCAATCTATTCCAATGCCTGACCACTCCTTCAGTAAATAAATTTTTCTTGCTATCCAGTTTAAACCTCCCCTGGCACAATTTCAGGCCATTTCTTCTCATTCTATCACCTGATACTAAAGAGAGAGATTGACATCCACCTCCCTACAACCTCCCTTGAGAGAGTTGTAGAGAACAATGAGGTCTCCCCTCAGCCTCCTCTTCTCCAGACTAAGCAATCCCAGTTCCATCAGCCACTCTTCATAAGATTTGTTCTCTCTAGACTCTTCATCAGCTTTGTTGCTCTTCTCTGGACACACTCCAGGAACTCCAAGTCTTTCTTGTAGTGAGTGGCCTACAAGTGAGGTGCAGCCTCAGTAGTGCTGAGCACAGAAGCACAATCACTTTCCTGCTCCTACTGGCCTATTGCTGTTGGTCTTCTTGGCCACCTGAGCACACTGCTGGCTCATGTTCAGATGGCCATTCACCAGCAGGTCCAGGTCCTTTTCAAGAACTAGGCAGTAGCTAGATCCACCTTAAGCAAAAGCAAAACTGAATTAGCTGTTTGAGCCAGACACCCAAACCAGACAGCCCAAGGCAAATTCCAAATGCAACCACCAGGGATAGCAATGGATGACATATCACTGTGTCACACCTGGGATTGCTGTGATAGAATTGGCAGTCGTCTGTGGTACACTTCCATTCTGAATGACAATCCCTCATTCATGTGTCTGCAACAGAGCTCCTACCCAGTCATGTGCCTCAGTTTCTTTTGACAGACAGAAGAAATAGCACTTCTGTAGCTCAAAGACCACCAGGAGCTCTGTGCCTAACACAACTGGGCTCTCACAGAGGCAAACACCACAGAAATGGGCTACTTGTCTCTAGTGAAAACCAGCTTTCTGTCCATTATGAAAGGCCACCAAACTTCACTGGGTTGCTGATATCAAAGCCCAGCTGCACTCAATGGTACAAATTCAATGAGCAGTTCTGCAGAAGCAGCACACCTCACCATCCAAGTGTTACATCTGGCTTACCTGCTGTCTAATAAGACCTAAGCTCCAAGCAAAGACTTTCCTATCCACAGGGTATTCCCATAACAACATATTCCACTAGAAGAGTTCTGCTCCAGTTCAGCCCAGTGGTTAACACTCAGTTCTCTTCTTGACCCAAGAGCTTACTCCAAGACTTTACCATGCGTTGATATGTTTTGGAAAAAAATAAACTCTGCAGTTCTACACTTTCTAACCATCTGCTCCAGACTCTTCTGACCCTTGCAACTGGTAAAAACCCTGGCAGCAAGGTCTTCTCTTTGACCTTGTCAGCTTCAAGAGAAAGCTCAAACACTTCCTATTAAGCCCAGAACCAGCCACCTAGAGCTGCCAAAGTTAACACCATGAAAGAATAAGACTTTCTTCTGTAGCCTTGGGCAAATCGACTATCAAAATCAGTTTTCCCCATCCAGAAAAGCAGGCGTGCTTCTTGACAATATTTTAGGAATGCTGCAAAATTACTTAGCATTTGAAAAGAGCTTTGAAGATCAAACCCAGTAGGTCAGGGTCAATTACTAGCAGGCAAAGAAAATGTGTAAGTCTGCATGGCTCCACCTTGCCCTGGAGCAGACCACACTAATAGCAGTAGCAAAACCCATGTCTGACACAACAGTGCTCTTCTGTTCAAATGCAGCACTGGAATCTGTTCATCAAGGGGGTTATGTTTGGGGGTTTGTTGTTTGGGGTTTTTTTGGTATTTGTTTTGATTGTTTTTAAGGGACAGCTTTTTAGACTTCCAGTTTCTCCCAGTAAAAAGAGTTTAAGGTCAGGAAGAAACCCAGCATACTTGGATGTTCTCACCTGCAACCTGCTAATAGCTGGATAACCAAAGCAGAGAAGTCATCATGACCTCCAGTAGCCAGAACGAAGGTGTAAATCCAGTCACCTTTGCTCTGGGCACTGACTGGTTTTGAAATCTTACCCCTCTAAGGCACAAACCTGACTCTGCTCAGCATGAACAGATTTCCAGGCTGACTTCCCTAGTAAGCACAGCCTGCCCACGTAAGCTGTCTAGCACAGGAATGCCTCTATTCCAAACTCACTGGCTGGTTTCAGTCAAGAAACTGGTGCTGAAAAATAACCCTGCAAATGCCTTGAAACAGATGGTTAGGTAGATGAGGGAAACCCTCTCGGCATCCTTCCTGAAGGAAAGGCTGCAATAAGAAAATATCTCCTAACCACTGATACCATAACTGAGCAGAGCCTCAAGCACATTTGAAGGAGCCACTGCACTGCTCTCAGGGAGAAGGGATTTTAACCAACCATCACAACCAATGAATTCTCCACTGGAAGGATAGTCTTCACTACCAGACACGCAAGGAGACAATTACTTACTATTTCCCATCATTTCACACCTCAAAAACTTTTCCCATCATTGCAACATTGAAAATCCAACCCATGATCCTTCAGCCTGGATTGTATTCTTTCTCTCACCTTACTCAAAAGGAGGTTATAAGCGAGGCTCTTGTTGATTTCATCTCCCTACTATCTAGTGATAGGACAATAGTATATGGGTTTAAGTTGTGCCAAGGGAGGTTTAGACTGGACATTTGGAAAAATTTCTTTGCTGAGAGTGATGAGACATTGCAACAGGCTTCCTAGGGAGGTGGTGGAGTTGTCATCCCTGGAGGTGTTCAAGAAGCATGCAGATGTGGCACTTCAGGATACAGCTTAGTGGTCACAGTAGTTGGGTATACAGCTGGAATTCATCATCTTGAAGGTCTTTTCCAGCCTTGATGATTCCATTTTATGACTAACAACACAGAGAATAAACTGAACAGATAACAGATAAGAATCAGCCTTCAAGACTAACACAAGGGAGAAGCAAAAGATCAAATCAAGAAGAGGATGGAAGGAAAATGAAAACTGAGGAGTTAAATAACCATTAAGTACAAGTGTGGTGTGGCAACAAACACCAACTATGAAGAATAGATGTTACCAACACAGAAGAGGAAGGAAAGAAAGAGAGAGAAGTGGCAATATGAATAAAAGGTCTTACTAAAGCACACCATGCAGCTCCTTTATCCTTAGGTCCTAGATCTTGCCTTCAAGTAGCAAACTCCAACAATTAACAACTCAGAAGCAAGGTCTCTGATTAGAGTCTGACACCATGTTCTCTGTGAACACGGCTAGGTAGTGGAAGACAATGGTGAGTTCCTCCTTAAGCCTTCCCTTCTCCTAGAGAAGGCTAAATATCCCCAGCTCCTTTGACCTCTCCTGACACACCAGGTGCTCCAGCCGCTAACCATCTAATTAGGCTCTGCTGGGGTGTCTCCATTTGTTAAAACCTCTGGAATTCCCGGGGGAACACAGCACTCTCAGTGCAGCTTCCTGAGTGCCAAGCTCAGGGCAATCATCGACATCTGTCCATGCACTACTGAAGCCTGACACTTCCAACCAGAAAAACGAAGAACTTTTGAGACTATCTGTGCGTGTTGGGGGAGGGAGGTCGGTTCTGACTTTTCAGCAATGTCTAAAAGACTCGATTTCTCTTTTACCATAATTCAAGCACTTGAGGGTAAACCACACCATTTTCACAGCATCTGGGCAAGAACTGACACCACCACGCTCACTAGTGCTCAGGCTAGTTGTAAATCCTTTGAGGACAAAACCAAGCAGAATCCCCGCTCAAATGCAGATCTCTGTGCCCAGCGGAGGGAACGTGTGCAGGGAGCTGCATAAGCTCTGCCAGGAGACAGGAGACCCTGGCCTCACTTCCCAGAAGTGCCGACCGCCTTCTTTTGTTTCCTACAGAATTAAGGAGAGCCAAGTGCTGTAGGCTATATGAAACACTTTGCCGGCTATAAATGTCTCCACGCAACACTCCTTACAAATAGAGCTCTTTCATATTCCCTCTTACAAGAAAAGCGTTTCCCTACCAGCTCCCGACGTGTTTTCAAATGCTAAGCAAAAGACGATGAAGGAAAACAAAAAACCTTCATCATCCTTTTCCATCAGTCAACCGAGGTTACCCAGCAAATAACCAAAGGCATAAAACAAAACGTGCAGCTACATTTTCAGTTTTCTTCTTTAACTTCAAAACCTAGAGCACTGAGGAACAAATGCAAGCTATGAAGGACCGGCTTGCTATACCACCAAGATAGCACTTCCAACATAAATATTTGGAGTTCGGCAGGCAAAAAAAAAAATGTTTATAGATTTTGTCAGTTGGGTTTTGGTTGTTTTTTTGTTTTTAATGACACTAAAGAGACGAGGACAGAACTTTCTGGATGAGAAGATCTAGAGTAGGTATCCCCTACACCAAAATCCCTGCAATGCAACAGCACATATGTGTAAGATTTCTCCAGGGACGCAGCAGCCTGTTTCACAAGCACGCTAACAGCAACACGCAGAATTCCCGGACTAAAACAATTTCCAGTTTTGGTACTCACTTTACTGAGCAAGACTTCAAAGCCTGAGGGGTTAGGGCTCTGTCCAAGGCATCACTGCCACCCCTCTTCCTTTGCCCTCCAGCAGCTCACCACAGAATACCGCGCTCCCTCCCTACCGCCCGGCGCTCCGGAGCCAGCGGGAGCCCTCAGCGTCCTTACTCCCGGGGGCTGCCGCCACTGCCATGGGAGGGGGTCCCGGCAAAGCGAAGCCTGCAGCGCACCTGTGCCACTCGGTCCTCACTCACCCAAGCTGGAAGGTGCCGGGCGGCCAGGCCCTGACACACCGCCTCCCGCTCGTCCTCCAGCAGCGCGAAGGCGGCAGCGAGCCGGTCGCGCTTCCATCGCCGGTTGTGTCCCCAGCACAGCCACAGCGCCAGCCCAAGCAGCACCCAGCTGCCGCTCAGCCCCAGGTACCCTGCCAGGTACACGGGACCGAGCCACAGCAGCGTCCTCGCCGCAGATGACAGCAGCAGCCGCGGCAGGGCGCCGGGCCGCCGGCCAGTGGGGCGGGAGACAGACGCGGGATTCATGATGCGCGCCGAAGCACCCCCGACTCCGCGGGGTCTCCCCTGGCGAGTGCGCCTGCCCCACGCCGCCACCGCTGCCGCAGCTGCCTCCGCCCGGCGGGGAGGCGCGACCCGCGCCGCGGGGGCACCCGCCCCGCCCGGCCCCACTCCACTGCCGGCGCACTATGGCGCCCCCGAGCGAGCGCGCCGCCGAACTTCGGCGGGGCAAGTCGCGCCATGGCGCCCCCCAGTGGGCGGCAGCGGCGGGGCAGTCAGCGCCGAGCCCAAGGGCAGCTCCTCAGTAGCCCTCATCGCTCCCCCTGGCGAGGGACAGGCAAGGGTTCTTTCGGCCGGCCCAGCTTCCCCGTACCCTGCTGGTGAGAGGCACCGCATCTGAGCGCAGAAGGGGTGAGAGGGAACCCGTCACACCTAAAGCAGGGGGGCACTCCCACCTGCTTGGCGATAGTTCTGCTTTAGGCTGCCAGTTGTGGGATCACCCATCTCTGGCTTGCTCCAGGCATTACTGTGGTCCACTTATTTCAGTGGACCTAACTGGAAGCAGAAACAATCAGCTGTTCTGGACACTCATTGCTTGGAATAATAAAAGTACTTTTTCCTCCTGCTCTTTTGATTTTGGTGGAGATAGCATAGGGCTTCAGGTTTTCAAATACAGAGAAACGTGTTAGGGAATGCAGCATCATTTGGGAACCTTGAGATGTTCTTACTCCCCGCGTTAAAACTTCTCTACCTTTCTCTATGTGCTTTAAGCAACTGACAGGCTGCAAATGTACAGTTCTATCTACACTGTGTTTTCCATTGTAGCTTTCCCTGGACCAGGCAAATACAAGTCTTTGTTCAGTGGATAAGTCTGGAACATCAGTGAACGATGCCAGCTTTTAATGTGGCCTCTTTTTTATGTTGCTCCACAAGATAACAAATGATGAGCCAGATACAGACCTCCAGGAAAAGGAAACTGACTATGACTGGGGAAAACTAGGTTTAGACGCCTCTTTGCCTTGGAATTGGTGTTTAACCATGGATCAGTCCATAAGTCAAGAAATACTACAAGTGATCCTCATTTGTATGCTAATCATTGTGCATGACTGATCTGGGATAGAAATTAGTTCAGGCATCTGAAAAAAAAAAATCAAGCCTCAAATGCCTCACATTAAACAAACTCATGCATGAGACATCTACTATTAACAGGTACTTTTGAAAACTGATCTTCCCCTTCCGACAAATGAGGATGAACAGATTCTTCCTGGGCATGTTGCAAAGATAAATAATTTAAAAACACACTTAGAAAGTACTTCTTTACGCAGTGTGCAGTAAGCTTTCAGAACTTGGAGTAGGCAAACAGTAGTAGTGAGTCCAAAAGGGATTAGATAAATTCTCATTGTGTGCTATCATCACAGACACAACAACTGTGGGTGCAGGGAAAGGCTGAGAGACAAGTGCAGAAAATGCTCATGCTCTCCCTCTGAGCAGTAACTCTACAGCCTCAACAGCAAGTAGACCAATGGCCAGAGAGCATTTCTGTTTGTAAAGCTGGGATGAAAGAGCCAAAACTGATGGATCTAGCAGCTGAAGGAGTATCTGCCCTCTTGATACCATACATTAAAAAATACACAGTGGCTAGTTTGCACAGTTACTTATACCGGGAGATATGTGTACATGCAAACTTCACAGTATCACAGTGTCACCAAGGTTGGAAGAGACCTCACAGATCATCAAGTCCAACCCTTTACCACAGAGCTCAAGGCTCGACCATGGCACCAAGTGCCACATCCAACCTTGCCTTGAACAGCTCCAGGGACGGCGACTCCACCACCTCCCTGGGCAGCCCATTCCAGTGTCCAATGACTCTCTCAGTGAAGAACTTTCTCCTCACCTCGAGCCTAAACTTCCCCCGGCACAGCCTGAGGCTGTGTCCTCTCGTTCTGGCACTGGCCACCTGAGAGAAGAGGGCAACCTCCTCCTGGCCACAACCACCCCTCAGGTAGTTGTAGAAACTTACACCTGTTCTTGTTCTAATCGTGACCAAAGACTAAGGCTGACTCGTTATTTATTTTTCCTCATTGCCTTTTAAAGCTTTGTAAATAATTTTCATATGACATTTAAATCATGGGGTGAAAATTCATATGGATAATCTCAGCTGCAGAGTCCGACCATTCAGAAAAACAGAAGCTTCTGAAAAAAAACGGGGTCTCTTAGTGGCTTGGAGACTGAGAAGGTTGCTTTTGCTACCAGAAAAAGCTATCATAAAACGTGGATCCAGTGTCGATCTCCTTCAAATCACTGCTCTTAAAAAGTTTGAGATGCTTGGCTCAAACTCAAGAGCTGAGCAGCTTAGAAGCACCAACAGGTGGCAGTTCACCAAGCAGGAAAAGCAGAGGGATTGCAGTGAAATACCTGCTGGACAATTTAATATATAAACTACTGAGGTTTGGGTTTTTGTATTCCTCGCTCAGCTGATCACAAAACCTATGTTTGGGTTAAAGGATAATAAGAGTTCTTCTACAAAGTAGGTTTGTTTCTGCAGCTTAGCCCACAGCTGATGATCAGTGAAGGAGATGCAGCTATGAAAATGAAGGGGATGCTTTTATGAAAGCAGAACTCCATGACTTATCCTGCACTGTCCTCCAAGTACCTGAAGTCAGGAACAGCCACACACTCTTGTCCACTGATAGTTTCTTTGCTGCCAACTCTTTACTTTGTGTCAAGGCATTTTTTCCTAAATCTAAAGAGGTTTTTAGAGACTTTAAACAGTTGCAGAAGTAATATAAAGTGCCATTAAACTTTAGCTCATACTACTTAAAATTTTAGAAGCTGAACAAAAGAAAAAAAAAGAGTAGAGGTAAAAATTTTCTTCTATCACAACAGGTTGCACAGAGAATTGTTCTCAAACCAAATACTATATTCACGAGAATAAGATGAGAGAGATGTTGAGATACTGGAACGTGTCCAGACAAGGTCAACAAAGCTGGTTAGAGGCCTGGAACACAGCCCTATGAGGAGAGGCTGAGGGAGCTGGAGTTGTTTAGCCTGGAGAAGAGGAGGGCTCAGGGGTGACCTCATTGCTGTCTACAACTACCTGAAGGGAAGCTTTAGCCAGGTGGGGGTTGGTCTCTTCTGCCAGGCAACAAGCAACAGAACAAGGGGACACAGTCTCAAGTTGTGCCAGGAGAGGATTAGGCTGGATGTTAGGAGGAAGTTCTTCGCAGAGAGAGTGATTTGTCATTGGAAGGAACTGCCCAGGGAGGTGGTGGAGTTGCCATCCCTGGAGGTGTTCAGAAAAAGACTGGATGAGGCACTTAGTGCCATGGTCTATTTGATTGGGCAGGGTTGAGTGATAGGTTAGACTGGATGAGCTTGGAGATCTCTTCCAGCCTGGCTGGAAGATTCTAAGATAAGTCAATAGCCTTTGAGATCCTTTTACTCTTGAAAGAACAATTATTCCTGTGGTTTTCTTAAATGTCAGAGGAAATATTGAATCACTGACCAAGAGGACATCCTAAGACCTATCAATTACCTACTGGGGAAAGTATAGTCTTGAATGAAAGAGACTGTTTTCAAGCACTGGACACCTGAACCACTTGAAGCCAATCTTACCTTAAATTACAGGGAAATTCCACAACATGTTTCACCCAATATACGTAGGACAGTCACTAAGGCTATTGTTCTGGCCTGTGATAGTCTTAACCTCTGATTTAACTTAATCACCACTGCAGCTTTTTAACACTGTGATAAAAGCATATGTTGTAGCTGTTTATAACACAGAGATTTTGCAGAAACTGCAGGGTTTTGAAAATGTATTAGTACTAAATTTGCTGTCTCTCAAGCTGGCCATGGTAACTAAGGCAACCCACTTTAAAGGTGGGGAGTTATGATAAACCACTGCCAACGCTTTTTCTTTTAACTGTGGAGAATATGCAAAGGATTTTATCTGAAATATCAATTTAAGTGCATATCAATGAGATATCGAAGGGTTTACAGAAGATTACATTCTAACTTTACCTTTTTTTGTGACCAGTGTGAAATTCTCACACTGATGCTAGCAAATATTAGAGGTGCACTATGCCTTTTCTCTCTGCATCCACAGCAAAATGCAAAATACTTACATAAGGGTAAAACCTTACTTCTTGCATTAACAGAATGACTTCTGTATCAAGACCTGATTAAAGCAATTTCCCCTTTTGGCATACCTTGTCAATTGAAAAGGAATTATTGTTTAGCTTCTTCTGGGTTCATGTTCTCTGTCCATTGCACTCTTCACTCTCTCAAGCAAAGCCATATCCAGACTCTGTCCATCACAGGGCAAAAGCTCTGTACCTGTTCCTCCATCTGTTCTTTAGCAATCACTCCCACTGAGTCTGGGGTGCATTTCACTATGGAAAGCTGTGAGTCCTCCATTCTGTCCAGTTCTGTCCAGAGATTGAGCTGGGCAGCTAAAATTAGCCTGTGTCACATTGTTAAGCCAAGCATATTATTCTGGCTGGAGATGTGTAATTTTATTATTATGTATGTATGTCCTGTTTTGAAAATCATTCAATTGGCATTAAATGACACCAACCTCAAGACCAGCTGTGGGATATGGATTTGCTAAGCTATGCTTAATCTAGCACATACTGCTGTTACCTATAAACTTGTTCTGGATTGGTAAAGATAGTGAGATTATTTTCCTTATGTGAAAAATAATCACACACAGAAGACTTAAGGCCCAAGGCTTTGGTTTGCAATTTGTGCGCAGACTCTTCCTTCTAAAGGCTCTGCTTCAGTGTGCTCATCTTCCCCGGGGTGCCTTGTGTCTGCCTGGTTCACGGCTTCACGCAGCTTTTGCACAACAGGCAGTAAAAGAGGCACTGAACAGCTGCTACTTCTGGCAATATAGCAACACCCATAGCAGCAATTTATTTCACACATCCACTTGCTCTTTCTGCAGCTGGGCCATCAATGTGAGGGCAGTGCAGTAGGACGCAGTATATTCACCATGGCAAAAGTGTGGTGCATCCCAGTGCCCCTTGCTCTTCCTGCCAGTAAATGCCATACTGCCCTGATGCTGCAAGTAGCAGTGGACATCTGGGTTAGCAGAGCACTGAGAAAAGCTGTGTCTTGTGTATACAAATTATATAACTGCACAGGTGAGGCATGAGAAAGTTGAAGACTAAAAAGTGCAATCTGTGGTGGTAGCAGAGGAAGGGAAAAAATAAACTTCCCTTGCTATGAGGACAACATTCCCCACTGCTTCTGCAGACTGTCGTTTTCCTGGATCTGGGTATGATTTCCACACAAGACACAACCGAACACCTCTGTCTCATTTCAGAGCCTGAACTGAGTGGCGAGCAGCTGATGCCACCTGCTGAACACAGCAGCTTTTACTTCAGGAAGGCAGGATACAGACTAGGGCAGAGCTTTTCTGAGGGCAGATACCAACTGTCTGGATGTTGTCACGATATAGTTTTGTATCCTTTCACTGACATTAGTATGTAGACCAGTTTTGATGGGTAATTAATGATCTGGATTGAGGACAAGCAATTTCTCACCTGCACAGCTGAACCTTGCTGAAATTACACTGTTTCATGTAGAGCAGAATCAGCACAGAGCTGCAATGAGGCAGAGGAACTTCAGTTAATTTAAAAAAGTCTTTACTGAGCACAACTTCTATTATTGTATTGTACATTTTTATCTTGAAAGCACAGCCTGTTAAATCTGGGGTGGTGTTGGTGTTTGTTTGCTTTAATTTTGTTGTAATTATAACATGAACCTATTTTATTTTTGTTTGACCAATTGTATCTGCAGCAGGGTTGGTGAGCAGAAACACTGAACACAATGTCTTCAGTCTGAAAATAGCACAACACATCTCTTGGAGAAGAAAATGTTTTGTAGATTTTGCTAGTGGTTTCTCCATCACTTAGAACCCTTTTCTACTTTGCTGATTGACAAAGCATGCTGGTACAGGCTAACGACACACATTAGGCTGTGAAAATTGCTTTTCAAGTGCATGATCAATTTTTCAGAACAAGCCCATTAATAATGTATAGCTTAGTCTGTTATCCATACAACTTACATCTCTACAGCTGTAATTTAAGTGCTTAAAGGACTTGTCTGAGCTCACAGAAACCTCTTTAAGTGCTCAGCCATTGTGAAACACATTAAGAGTGTCAAGCAGTGGAGGAAGACAATTCAGGAACTGCAGAATTGGCACCTCCCCACCACTGGTGAAATCAGGAAGGAGACATTTTCTTGGTTATATTTCTTGGAGGGCTACATCTTGTTTAGTTAACACTTTCCATTTGGATTGTCACAAATCAAAAGCGTTTCTTGAGAAACTTGGACCTTATCACTCTCTACAACTACCTGACAGCGAGGTGATACAAGTGACAGGACAAGAGGAAATGGCCTCAAGTTACAGCAGAAGAGGTTTAAATTGCATATTTCTTCATCAAAAAGGGCTGTGAAGCACGGGAAGAGGCTGATCCGGGAATGCATAGAGTCATCATCCCTGAAGGCATTTAAGAGACAAGTGGATGTGACCCCTAGGTATATGGTTTAATGGTGTTATGCTTATGGTTTGACTTAATGATCTTAAAGGTCTTTTCCAGGCTAAACAGTTCTGTGAGTCTATGCTTTACAGCATCCATGTGAAGCTAGCTTCTTATATCCATAATGCATAGGTCAGCTGATACACTTCTCCCCAGAGTGAAGGTAGAAACTGACACTCTCTGTTCCTTTCTTTCTTCTGCAAGGCTCAGTCATAACTACACCTTTAACGAAGTCCATTTAAAATGGACTTTATTTGCCAGACAGCTCTTTGTATCTGTGGTCTGCATTTGACACAGATCAGATTTGGGCCTATAGAGTAATGACAGGAGCAAGGTTTGTGAAACTGAGGAATGCTGTTTGCATCTTTGCCTGCTCAGACAGCCTAATGGATCCTGACACAAACACCTGCCTGCCATCTCCCAGTTGGAGGAAGGTCTGCCAAAGATGATGGCACAGGCACAGTTTGCAGTGGCACAGCCAGACTGGCATAGGGCTGAGAATACTGTCAGTCAGAAGCCATGTTCCTCAAAGCAAGTTATTGCCAAGGAGCAATGACAACATCTTGCCTCACTGCAAGGCTGTACCCCCCAGCTCCTGCTGAGTTTCTGCTTAGCCTTTTCTTTGGGGAAGGAAAATATCTACAGACTGATTGGAGAACTCCTACCACCTGTTTTTAGAGTGTGCTTTCAGCAAACAGTTGATACTCTAAAATGAAGGTCAGTGAAAAAAGGCTGTTCACAGCAGAATCAGTGCTGAATCCAAGAGTGTCCTGGAATCTCTTTGAGCAGGCAGATCTGCTCTGTGCCAGGATTTTACACTTGAAGATGTGCACTGGGTGAAATTTTCAGGTGACTCTTCTTAGTTTGTCACGAGCAGCTGCAGACCATAAACAAGGTCAAGATTTAAAGGAATCACACAGTAGTGTGGAAGTAACTGAGACAAAATTGGGTTCCTTTATTCAATACCTCTCTCATCACAGCAATGTGTACCTTAGAACTAAATGATGTTAAACACAGAACAAGAAATTGTTTGGCCTGGGGAAAGACATGATAGTATTAGGTGGGACTGACTAAAACTTGAGGAAAGAATACAGTTTTGGAGTAAGCTGATACTGCCTCACAAACACAAAATATCCATCAAGAGGAACACAAGACTGCAGTAAACTCAGCAGATTCAAAGTCCACATCCACCACTTCTCTGCACCCCTGTGACACAGACAGTTGGACCCCATGGGCTACACCTGAGCTTTTACTACTGTCCATCCAAAAGAGATGAAAGACAACATCTCAGCTTGATCATCAAATCCTGATACAAGACTGTCTTCAGCTAAGTGTACTAAACCATACGTTGTAGTTACAAGGTCCTCCCTAGCACTGTGCAAGAGTATCCCAGATCTTTTTTTGTAAAGAGCTTTCTCTCTGCTCTTGCTCTAACATATTGCTACCAAGTATGAGCCTACTGAGAGTGCAAAGCAGTAGTAAAAGCAATATTAATCTAAAGGTTAATTTTTTTAAAGTTTGAGAAGTTGGAAAATCATCAAAAAGTTCCTTCTTTTTAGTAAAAGTCCTAATCCATAGCTCAGATGCTTTCTCTCCTGCAGTGAGCATGCTGAAGAACAAGATCTCCGGGACCTTGTACAACAGCTCTTTCTACAATCACTTAGTGGCCTCTGCTGGCCAGGACTGAGATCCTGGTGATCTGTTTCAGTGTTACCAGCCCTGAATTCAGCTGAGGTTTACACAGATATTTTAAGGGTGTCAACTGAGGAGACACCAACCACAGCACTGTACTAGTTTGCAAGCATCTCACCTCAAGCTGAGCACATTGCTCAGGTCAGTCACTGAAAGTGAACAACAGCAAGGACCTTGCAAAATAGCTCAATGTTTTCAAGTCTTTCCTGCTTCACTTTTGTGTGCAGGTGCAGGTATCCTTGCTGATATAGAAGACTGTCTAAGCTATGCCCTAGAGGAAAGACTTCTTCTGTCACCCAAATCTTTGATACGTGATAGAAGTGCATAAGTGGCAAGTAAGGGTATAAAGCATATATTGGGATTGGGTGTCAAGAGAAGTGCACAGAAAAGTAAGCAAATGTTTGGCAGTGAGGAGTGTCAGAATAAGAATCTATATTTGAAAGCAAGCCATTTGTTAAACCTTCATCTTTATGTGGTGCTGAAGGTAGGCCTATGAAAAGAGAAGACACTAACTGGGAGTGTACATGGCTGGGAGTGATCTTCTCTTCCAAGAACAGCATTTTTATGGCAAAGATGTGAACAGAAGTGCTCTCAAAGAAATAGAAAATACTATTCTGGTTACTCAGCACTTCAGCTGAGAGATCTTGCCAGAAAGATTGCTAAAAGTATATCTTCACTGCTTTCTGACCATTGGAAAAATAGGGCTGCTTTCCTGGTATTTTCCCCTAACAGTAAAATCAGCTTTCCAGCTTATCTTGCTTTTTTTCTTACCTTCACAGTGGTAGAGAGTATAAATTCTCTGCCTCTAGAGGAAGTTAAAGATGCATAAAGATGCATTTTTCTCTTTGTTTCTCTCTGGTCATCTACTGTAGGATTTCTGTTTGAGAGATAGTATAGTTCCATGTTCTCTGCTTTAACTTCCAGTTTCTAGTTTATTGTGGACTCCTGATTCCAGTAACTGCCTATAGAAAAGCCTGTTGAGAAAGGTTGATAACTGTGTATCTAAATATTTATATTCAGATAAATATATGAAAAGTGTCAGGAGGATGAAGGCAGACTCTTCTCAGTGATGTCCAGTGATAGGACAAGGGGCAATGGGTGCAAGCTGGAGCATAGGAGGTTCCACATAAACATAAGAAAAAACTTCTTCACTGCAAAGGTGACAGAACACTTTAACAGGCTGCCCAGAGAGGTTGTGAAGTCTCCTTCACTGGAGACATTCAAACCCCACCTGGATGTGTTCCTGTGTGACCTGCTCTGGCAGTGGCTTGCACTAGATGTTCTTTTGAGGTCTCTCCCAACACCTAACATTCTGTGATTCTGTGACCAAGAAACATCACAGGCTAAAAGGCCTAATACCAGTGTCACTGATGTCAGTGACAAAAGGCCTGTTGTTTTCAGCCAAGGCAAACCAGAGCCAAAATTCTAACCTTCTGAAGAAAATTCAGAAGTATATCACTTTTGCAAAACTAATTTCCCTTTTATCTGCCCATTGGTATAAACAGAGTCTTCTAAACAATACATATATGAGGATCATGAATCCAACAACAGCTAGACACAGCCACAGTTATCATACCCAGTCCAGATGTGACAAGATTTCTTCTGACCAATACAGTGTTTGAGTCTCCAAAGAAAAATGCCTATGGCAGGGGGTTGGAGCTGGATGATCCTTGAGGTCCCTTCCAACCAAAACCATTCTATGATTCTATGATTCTATGATTAGCTTTAATCTTTAACAGACTCTTCTGTTTACAACTTAGTTCTTACAGAAGTATTGTGCTGAAGCTTTTCTTAGGCCTACTGCTCCATTATTTCACTTTTCTTTGGACCAGAAAGCATCAAAGATGAAAGTCAGTCATTTCAAACAACACTGACAAACAAAAAGAATCAAGTAGATCTAAACGTGTTGATTTTTCAGAGGCTCAGTTATTCCAGTAGAGAAAGGACCAGAACTCCGACTGCCCATGACTGTGACAACGCTTGCATGGGGACATGGTATCATATCATAGTATCATAGTATCATCATCTCTGCCTATACAGAATTGCTGAAACACAATGCTGCCTGCAGGGAAAGGTATCACACAGTATCACAGTATTACCAAGGTTGGAAGAGACCTCATAGATCATCAAGTCCAACCCATTACCACAGAGCTCAAGGCTTAGACCATGGCACCAAGTGCCACATCCAGGGAAGAGTGAGTTGTTTGAAGGTAATTCTCTTTTGATACTTGATGTCCATTTTCAGGGCAACATACAGAGAACCACACAAGTCAAAACTCAAGGGAAATAAGCTTCGGTTTCTTCATCTGGTGCTCTGAAACTCAGCCACAGATACATACAACCAATATCCCTGGGGTGACAAAGCACACTGTTGATTTGTAGGCAATGCATATTGGATTACTGGAGACTCCACACCGTGAAATTATTATAAACCAGTAATTCGTTGATGATGGAGGTATAATTTAGTTCAGAATTCTGAAACCAGTTAAAATAAACCAATTAAAAATAATACACTGTTAAGTCAGTTCTCTGTGCAATTAAAGCCTCCCAAAACCTGACTGAAATTGTTAGAAAGGCCCTCTAACAGCAGGGACGGTGTGTGGGGGAATGGTAACCATTTAAAACTCTGCTCAACTAACAGTAGGATTAGCTCCTGGAAATTTTACTTCTGTAAAGAAAAGAGGAGGTGCTGTTGCTCTTCATAATCAAGAGCCCTCACCCACTTACCTGCAGCTTAACCTTTGGATGGTCAAACATGAATATGCTGGAACTTAGCAGTGCCTGACGCAAGTGAGCAGCTCAACAGATGATGTGTTTTTTATGATGTACCAGGCTGTGGAAAAATACTTCCTGCAGGTGTTCTGAAATCACCTGGAGTTTTTCAGGAGCTGCTCGATTTAATTTGCAAGTCCCTGCTGTGGTCATACAGACATAACCTGGGAAGTCCTTCATGACCAATCAGCGTCCGTGGGTGTTAAGTGGCACAGGTAGCCTTTGCCATATTGCATTGATTTAGGTTTTGATTAATTCAGCTTTTGCACATAGCCAATGAAAGGATGTTTCAGTACAGCAGTATTTATGGGAGAATTCTGATGCATTTCAGATTTGTAGAAGTGACCTGTGCTACTTGACATGTCCATAAAAAAGATCAATCACAAGACAGCTTTGACCAAGTCCTCCCCTGCTGTACACCAAAGCAGCTACCACTGACCACCCTTTCGCAGCAGACAGAGCTGAAGGAGGCTGAAGAGATTGTTCAGGCTAAAAGCTGATTTCTGTGTCTCCAGACCAAATAGCTGCAGATCCTGCTCACTGCTTTCAAAGTCCTCTCTGAAGGCTTTTTATATTTTGGAAAAAAAACGTGTGGAAGACTTTGACAAGGCTGTCTTATCACCCTGTACTGATACCAATAACTGCTTGAAGAAGAGCACTCATTCCAAGCAACCAGTGCTTGCTTGGAGCAACTCAGTACTCTGGCTGACACCAGGAGAAAGATAAAATAGAGGGGAAAACAATTTTAAATTCTGCTTTAAAATAACTTCTATGCAAAACCTGGGCACATCAATGACAGCTCTGTTTTTCAGAGGTCACAGAAGCTCTTGGCACATCACTTCTTTGGTGTTTCTCAAGGAACTGTGTGAATTATGCAATTACTGACTGCAGAGCAGCATTTCTCCTTTACACTTACAAAGAAATTTACCCACACTAATACACAGTGAAGTCCTTATTCTCTGCCTTAATCTGCCTTTCTAAGGAAATCGCTGTTAGTGTCTATCTCACCTGATAAACTCTAAACTTGATGCCTATTTTCAACCAAACTGAAGGAGTAGAAGAGGTCTCAGCAAGATTAAAATCCTCCATGGTTAAACAGCTGAAGTCTTCACAGTGTTTCCATAAGGCAAAGGGCGAATGTGAGCATAGCTGTCATTAGACACGAGAAAACCTGTGCAGAAAACAGACCAAGTAAATGCTCAGCCCACAGGAAAACCTTAATCTGGAGTTCGGAATAACTGAATCTTGTATTAGAAATTCAAAGATAACAAGGTTTCTTTAGTTTGGGGTTCACTAAACTGGTCTTATGAGCTGAAAATATAATTTCACCCACTTCTTTACATCAGACACATACCATTGTTTTTCTCTTAGCCTTCTCATTAAATATAATTGATTTACATTTTAAGGACCGTGATGGGCATTCTCTCATTGTGAAACAGTAAGTGAGATTAATAACTCGGTTACTGAGCACTTAAGATTATGGATCATTTCCATATAAAAACATTAACATTTTCTTCATTGTTAAAATGTACCTTTTATTTGATTTAGAGGTTAATGCTCTTTTTTTTTTTTTATGCAATAAAAGAGAGAAAAGCTAAAGCGTGAGTCAGTGCTTATTAACCTTGCTAATAAGACAGGCTTTTTCAGACAAGATGGATATAACTTAATTGGTAAAACCTTTGCATTGCCACTTAGCCAATTAATCTCTGCCACACAAAGGAAGCAGCAGCAATTCTATTTGCTGTGAATGGAAATACACTCACAAGTCAATTTACACATTCTTACTTTCCCATCTAAATCAGTAACAATGCAGTCCTTTGATTTCCAAAATAAGGCAATCCACAAATTAACATCAGAACGTATGGAAATATGGCTACATATAACAAACTAATTGATTTTACTTTGCAATCTATATGTAAACTCAACCTGCACATTCATGGGATTAATCCAGAACTCAATGCTGTATTTTCTTCAGGAGTGTGATTTGCATCTTTAGTAGAGGCATAAGAAAAATCTTAATAAACTGTTTTCCACACTGTGTAAAAACATGGCCTTAAGGCTGAAGTTTGTACCACTTGATGCTGTTTTAAATAGCACTGATGCAGAATGTTGACATTTCACCCAGTTCCTTTTAAATCCTGCTGGCTGATTCTCAGAAAAGACCCTATAAAGCATCTGAGTGTTTATTAACAAGTATCAGGAGTCTGTTAGAGATGACTCTACATAAATGTCTTTTATACATAAAATGTACTCCAAAATTTATGCTCTTGTCCAGTATATTATAAATGATAATCCAGATAAAAACAACTGTCAGAAATATTCCAGTGCACTGGGCAATGTTACACCAAAAGCACAATTTCCATTACCTCATTCCTTTTTCTTGTGATTTACTGCCTGCAATATCTCATTCCTTCTCATGAAACACTGAACAGGCATAGAACTGTGAATAACCACCAACTGCAGGTTATAATTCTAATAGTTTATATCCCATTTTTCAAAGTGTTCTGTAAGTCAACCAGGAGAATACTTAAGTGGATGAATTCTAATTATTTAGCCAAATTGCATGTTATTAGACACAGATCGATTGCTTTTGACAGCTTCTTACCTTAAGATTCAACATATGGTAAGCTATCCTGGAGGGACTTAATGCATAGTTGTCTGTGCATTACTTGTTGTTAAAAGAATTCATTTGTATTTTAAGAACACTTTAGGGCAAGGTAACAACTTTTTCTTAGCTTCTCTGCAAACAGAAACCTGCGTATAAAAGCCTTAAAACACAGAAAGGAGGATCACTTAAATGAAGAGGGGGTTCATTTCTTTGAAGGTTGACACCTGCCACTGGGGAATGGAGAAGTATGGATAATTTGCACTGGGATGACCAGGAAACTCTGGAGAAGGGAGAGAAGAGGATTCTGCTATAAAAAAAAAACCCAAACACATAAAACCAAAAATAGATTAACTTTGGTTAATCATCACTGTGTCTGAACACCCACTCCATCTTTAGCAGACATTGACATTTAGCTGATGGATAACAGTTCCTAAGAATTATGCTTAATTTAACCTAAACTGTGAATTATGAACTGTGAATAGTTTCACTGTAAAGAGAATATTTTTGTCACGGTTATCTTAAGAAACAAGCTCAAGTCTTACTGCACCTCTTAGAAGATCAACTGTTTTCCTCAGGACTTTCAGAAGAAGAAAGCAATGTGTACTTACTTAAAGGGTTGTTTGTAGTCAGAGGAACTCTGCAGATACCCAGACCTGCATTCTGAACAATCCCTTGCCCATTAGACAGTTAGCAGAAACTTAGCAGCTTTTTATTCCTTTGAAGTGAGCAGAGATAGCATGTACCTAGTACAACACAGGCTATTCTACAGCTTTAGTTACACTCTGCTTTCCCATTTTTTAATCTCCCTTGGCTTTTTACAGTTTGCCTATCTTGATCTCCTCTCTCTGGAATAAACTTTTTCTGAGAGTTTTAAGTATGACTGGAAAGAAATATGGCTTCTAGCAACGTAGTAGGTATTGCTGTATTTTCCATGCCTTACAGTCCAGAAGGTATGTGCTTTTTAGCACATAAAGCCTTGATCACTCTTCTAAACGAGCCATCAACTCACTATGGATAAAACAGTTTTTTTCTGATGCTCAGCTTGCCCACAAGAACATAGGAGATTTCTCATCTGAAAGCTGACATGATGAGAAATATTCCTAGGCAATACATCCGGAGTATTACAGTGTCTCACAAGGCTCTTAAGTTCATTGCCCCAATTCACATCCCCTTTTTGCCACAAGAGGCGTACGTTGAATTAAATGAAATCTGCTTGGACATTACCTTAGTGGACAGTAACTGTGTTCAGATCTTCCCCTCCATTACAAACCTCCAGTGTATGACTTACAGTCAAGTTTAAGACTTGGTGACTTACCTGCAAAAATCCCAGAGTAGGTCATAACTAAAAAACTAAAATCAGAATAATGTGGTCATGAGAGCTTTGCACATTTTATTTGAAAACAGTGGGCTGTAGACTAATTACCAAACTATTTACATGGTAGCACTATGGTTTGCTGGTCCTTCACACCACGACTAAATGAGCAGACACAGAGCTGAGAATTCTTATTGGAGCAATTACTGTGTGTGGGACAATGGTCACCATGAGAGTCCTAGACAGAGCTGGTAGTGCATAAGAAGGTGCTGACCTCACCAAACATAAGTGCATGTAGCTGGGCCATGGGAGGCCTCACTCACTAACAGGATAAGAACTTCCAGATCATGGACTTCATAAAATTACTCTGATCCCAGAATAAGGGTTTTATTAAGTGCTTTCAGCTTCATTTTCTGCAGGTGTTTTTGAACCTTCTCTCTGAGCTCCTTCTGGGGTTGAAAATGTCCATCTGAAGGGTTGTGGATGTCTCTGAAAGAAGTTTAAGAAGTCATTTTTATTTATAATAGCCAAGAGATCTACTCGGGAATGCTGACAAAAACAAAGACGACACAAAATTTCTCTTTTCTTATTATAATGAACACTGAGGATATTCCATTACTTATGTACACCTGGAAAAGGAGTGAAACTATGAAAAGAACATTGACTCCTGGCTTGGCCAGTCAGGAAAGCTAACCATCTGGCATGTAAACACAAGAAGATTGAATTTTAGATTTTATCTATGAAGGAGAATATGATGTAATGGCCAGAACAAGAGCAACCACAGGAAAAAGAGATTTGCCTTAAGGATAAAGTGCTGAATCTAGTGAAACACTCCCACATCCATAACAACAAAGAACCTTCCAGTGACAAAAGAAAGCATTGGAACTTCATTGTTTGCTAATATATTTTTGTTTTGTTATTTACAAAAACAGAAAAATAGAGAAGCTTTTGATGATATCAATATCCAGAGGTGTTTAATACAGAAAAATATTTTCATTTTTTGAAGAAAACATCCAAACCTTCAAAAAGAAAGAACCTTATGGTTATAAAACTACTTACCCAGGAAAAGGACCATCCAATACTGTGTCACTGTGGAGAAAAAGGACACTTTTTAGTTACATATGCTATCCCAAATATCATAGAATCATAGAATTGTTTTGGTTGGAAAAGACCTCTATGATCAAGTTCAACCAACAGCCTAAGTCCACCATGGCATTTTTCCCATGTTCTGTCACCACAAGCCCTTGTAAAAAGTCCCTCCCCAGCCTTCTTATAGGCCCCTGGTCATTCCAAAAGACACTGTCACTTCACTGTGCTACAATTCCAGCGAAGCAAAGCCACAGAGCTACATCTGTATGGTGCAGACAGTCTCCTGCAGAAACTACTGTTCTACAGGATGGCTACACCAGTGCTTGGAGGCCACCCAAGCACCATGTGACCACCACAGCAGCCACAGAATAAGGGCTGATGCATCAGCGCACACATTAATCTGGCTGACAGGATTTAAGCAGTGGTGGCTCAGTGCCTTCAAAATACTCTTCCATACACCACTGCTTCACATTTAACCTTTAAATATGACAAGAAAAAGTGTCACAAAATGCAAAAAGCAGCACTGAGTCAGACAAACCTGTGCTTTCAACTCAAATTATTTTCAGTCAATATAGTAATCACAATACAGCAACCGGTGTATGTCAGAGGGCTCGTAAGAGGCAGAACTACCACAAAGTTTAATGGTTGACAGTTGCACAGGATTTGAATGTCTATCAAATCATTTCCCTCTAAAAATAAAGAAAAAGGGATATTCTAATTTCTTGATGGCTCTGAAAGCTTCAGGCCATTATGCACTTCCTGAAGTCATTCACCCTAGCCATAGGCTTGTTTGCAGCATCACCTACTCCCCAGTTTCATGAAGGGCATCCACATCTGTTTCCAGCCCCACAGAACTGATGGCCAGTTCTGAAGTGTGGCTTTAAAGCCATGGTGGTAGCTATTGGTCTCATCCAAGACCCATTTGATCCTCAATTTTCCTTCAGGTTCCCACTCAAAGTTTCTCTGCTGTGTTACAAACTCAGGGCACTGGCCTGACAACTCTGGAGGCAAAAGGTGGAATTCGTCCCTTACAGTGGCCAGTTTACATTTTAGGGAGTGTGTAATTCTGAGTTTATTAGTCAAGCCACTTTACATGCTGCCTTGGACGCCTAAAACATGTGTGCTGGTCAACTGGGAAGCATGGACAGCAGAGCAAATTTGACCTACCCCAGGAACAGCCCAAGAAAAAAGCACCATGTTAGGGGAAAATTCTAAGGGTTCACTCCTCTGCCAGCATTAATACCTAACCAGAAAGGTCACTGAAAAGGAAATACCACTGGTTCAAGAACATTGTATAGCTCTGTAAAGGCAAGAAAGCTGCCTCGAGTNAGGTTTTTGGGAGGGGAATTGTGTTTGTATTACCTTTTTCCCCTTGTATATTTCTGTCTATAACTGTATATACTGTAAATATCTGCTTGTAAATTGTGCCAGCTGTAAATATAAGCTTCATTCAAATTTCCAGAGCCGGCTGAGTCTAGTCTGGGTGATTTCTAAAAGTGTGGGGGGCGGGGGATACCCAAACCATCACAGGATCATATTGACAAAACTAAATTCAGAGTCATCCAGACCAGTGTGTCACATTCTGAAGTCCAATCTGGAGACAGCATTTGCAGTGCAACTTTGCTCATAGTACCAGATCTGCATCCCACTCTGATGTCGTCTCTAAAGCATCTCAGTATGACTTTCTAAGTATCGCCTTCTGGAAGGAAGGGGATTCTTGTCTTCAGATTCTTTCCCATTCCTCTGTCACAATTTTGAATTATGCCTACCTTCCTTCTTTTGCCTGCCCAATTTGAGGAAATTCAGCTCTCACCATCTCTGGAGTGAGAATCATTTTGAATTCATCTTCATCTGCCTCACTAAAAATTAGTAAAGAAGAACAACAAGGCTTTGTTATGTAAGAAGGCAGGGGTTTATTACAACAACAACAACAGAAAAAGAATTATGTTTTGTGCAAGAGGGACTGTGTGCTTTGCCTTTGAGGATCTTTCAGGACATGTTTAGACATGTCCATACAAGTGGTTAAGACATAATCACACTGAATACAAAATAGAGGAGAAACTTACTGGTCAATTATATTCTCCCTGTCTCTCTCAGGCAAGTTGTACAGCACAGGTGGTACATCTCTTGGTAGCATATCTGAACTGTAAGGGTCCCTGTGATGGAAACAGTATTAGTTTAAGAAGGACAGAGAGTAACTGCACTCAGTGTTTGTATTTTGAAGCTTCACAGCAGTTGTAGTTACAATGGATGTGAGCACACAGAAACTGCTGTGATATGAGGGAACACAGACCTGAAAGATGTTGGCTACTACTGGCTGCAGGTGCCTGTATGTTATAGGTTTTACCATTAATACTACTGCAGGACAGGGTCTTCTGGCACTGAATCAAAAAGCATTCAGGTGAGACATTACTGAAAGTTCAGAATGGAATTAATTCTACCCATAGGCCCACTTTTATCCTTGGAACTAGCTACTGGGCAATGCCATTGCAGACAGGAGAAACTGGTGCAGGGTAGAAGCACTACATATTGAAACTCTTTCTTACCTAGGTGTTGTACTTGGCAATGTGGGAGTGTTAGAAAAAGTGGAGTACACCACTGGCAAGAATCTCCTCCATTCCATTATTCCACAAATCACTTCCTGAAATGACAAGTGCTATAGCAGTCAGATCTCTAACACACAATGCAGTGGAGACAGGATTGCAGGACAGATATCTGACTTCTTGGCTGAGAAACGAGTCAGGGGAGCTGCAGTTCTCCATATTTAAAAGATGCTTCCTCCCCTGCAAGGTTATGAAAAACCCAACAGACAGTGAAAAAGAAGGAAAGAGCAAGTAAGTACTTAAGGATAAGTAAGAGACATGGATAAAGCCTAACAAGAACAAGATACTCTGGCCCATGTACTGACTATTTAGGTGCATGCACAATTTCTATTTGAAAACGTTTTCTGTGAAGGATGACTCTTCACCTTCCTTTCTTATTCCTTGGACCAAATTTTCAGTAAGAACAGACCAGGTACTTATATAATAAATCAAAAAAAGCCATACCTCATGGTGCAGAAATTTCTTTTGTGTGACTGGGATACTGGATCCTTTGGGGCATTCCTTGGTAAAGGTATATTTTGGATGAGGACAAAGATGATATTCAATATCTGTTTCAGAGTAGGCCAAAGGAGGTAAAACTGGAACTAATCCTGGAGTGGGGTTCTAAAAAAAACCCAGATTTTTTAAAAATTATTATTATTATTTTGAGCCTCATAAGTAGCCAAATTAATGAAAATTCAGTTCCTACAATGAAGGTAGTCTCCCTAGATTCACACCTTTGCCTTGTCGTGACTGTTCTGTTTGGTGTGACTCTTCATTTTCTGTCTATTCCACTTGATATAAACTCATAACATACCTGACTTATCCATGCTCTCTCCTGTCTAAAACATAGAAATTCAGGCATAGTTTCCACGTTTGAAAGAAAAAAATATTGCCAGAGTACTCCCAAATCCATTGCTGATTCTATGAACAGTTTAGAATCCAAGAATGAGAACTGGCCTTAGTGTGATGGAAGCTAGTGAGCATTTTGTCATCTATTTCACTGCACAAACACCTGTTTCTCAATAAAGTCTAGTGCTGGGTAGTGTGAGACCAGGTTGTGCCTGGCTCTTACACTAACAAGACAGAAGATCTCACCAGTAAATTCACTGGAGCCCTGCCCACACACAGTGAGGACAAGTCTATACTATATATGTTATGCCAAGATCACCAGACCAGCGTACTGGGCTCTGGGCCACTGCAGCTAAGAAATGCTGAAAGACAGAGCCACCCAAGCCAGGCACCCTGCCATGCTGACTTGGAGATGCTGCCTGTACCCATACATGGCACTTGACTAAGCTGTACAGCTGTCTCTGCCTACTCAGAGACACCTCAGAGACCTCCAGGCTGTGCTGGGATATACCTTCTGTAGGCGGTGCTAAGTAGCACTATCTATCTTACAATCAAATAAGATAAAATCCTCTCATGCACGTGGTTGTAATTTGAATTTCAGTGCCAAATAATCTGGAAATGTGGTTTTGAGATGCTAGGAGAACTGTTGGAAACTCTAAGGCAGCAGATGCGAGCAAAGAGTTTGACTTCACTTTTTTTCAGCTTACCTAAGGATCAGGCAGAACTACAGACTCTTAGCTGAACAGGAGGAATAGGTGGCACCTGTCCTACCTACCCAGGCACGAACATGAGGCTATAGAAGGACTGAGATGCTAAGATCATGGCTTTTCTTCTAACTTCCAAATAGAGAAACAAATAGATAAGGAGGGTCTCATGGCATCCCAGGGAATCCCGGGATCAGTGATCATTTGCCAAGTGTGAGACCGGAAAGGTCTCCAGTTCTCTGCCATCACTGTCAACTTTGCCTTACCATTCCCTTCCTAAACTGATTAAATTGCACCTTGAAGAGAATAGATGCCTATCTCAGTGGGGGTTAATCTCTGTGACTTCCATCTACTCGGGCTTGCACCTTGAAGGATTACTCTCACTCTCTAGTTTTGTACACCAATCTGAGTAAGAGAATTTCACACCAGGCTTCTGATGAAACAAAGACCATTTCTTCTTCTTTCTTAGGTCCATTGTGGAAGTCATCTTAATACTTACAAAAACACGAAGTGGGCTGCTCTCTGTAGGGCAGACTAAAGCCTGGGGAGGAACCAGTTTTAAGAGGCTGATACCCCTTTCTGCTGCTTCTTCTGGGGATGGTTTGTCAGAAGCAGCTACTTGAACCAACTCCTCCTTGAAAAACACAGACATCAAAGGTTTTCACAGTGTACTAAGCCTTCTGGTATAAAATGCTGAGATAAAATTCATCACATAATTGTATAAAAGTAAGGTTGGGGGTGACTTCAGCAAAGATTGCATGTGAGATAACCTTACCAGGGCTCCCTGCCTGAGTGGTCGGTTAAGTTTTCGAGGTGTGTAACTTGTGGCTGCATAGTGTGTACAAAATGGCTGGTAATTCATAATTCTGAAATGCTGAGGAACCTAAGTGAAAAGAAAAAAAGATGTGCTGCAGGAGATGACAGGAATCACTTCTGATTAATTCATAAAGTGAATGGAATATTCCAGTTTTATCATGGACATATCTCAGGTAAAAGATACTTGGATCATTATTCTGGAATATGGTATAGAACCAGAACTTTCATCAGGACAAGCAGAACAAGTGCATAATGTGCTCTTGTGGCCACAAGGGCCAGTGCCATTCTGGGGTGTATTAAAAGGAGTGCGGTTAGTAGATCAAGAGAGGCTCTCCTCCACCTCTATTCCGCCCTGGTGAGGCTGTATCTGGAGTACTGTGTCCAGTTCTGGGCCCCCCAGATCAAGAGGGACATAGAACTACTTTAGAGAGTCCAGCACAGAGTCATAAAGATGATTAAGGGAATGGAATATCTCTCTTATGAGGAGAAGCTGAGAGAGCTGGCGAACTTTAGTTTGGAGAAGAGGAGACTGAGCAATGACCTCATCAATCTTTACAAATATGTAAAAGGTGAGTGCCAGAAGGATGGAGCCAGGCTCTGCTTGGTGATGACAAGAGACAGGACAAGGGGTAATAGGTGGAAGCTGAAGCATAGGAAGTTTCATGTAAACATGAGGAGGATTTTTTTCCCTGTGAGGGTAACAGAACACTGGAACAGGCTGCCCAGGGGGGTTGTTGAGTCTCCCTCTTCAGAGATATTCAAAACCCACCTGGACATGTTTTGGACTGATCTTTTGAGGTCCCTTCCAGCCCCTGACATTCTGTGAATATTTCCATCCCTGCTTTTCTATGAAGGACCATGAATTTAACAGTTTCTTGATCAAACATACGGAACTTAATGAGGTGGAGAAAAGCTGTGTTAAGTAGTATGTGTAACACTGACAGATGAAATAATATGTAGTAAGTAGGAAAAGAAGCTACAAGATGGCTTCTAGATTTGTTATGGTATGTGAAAAAAGGGGAAAGTAGACATTGAGACAAAATATGCGTTGATTTAAACCTGAAGAAATATTTTTACTTTCATGGGGTTCAGAATTTGATCTTTTACTATTCAAATACTGGAAAGAAAGGGGTTTAGAAGTTAGGAGGAAAAAAATATTGCTGTACAGATAAAGGTTGATAAAACATTATATACTGCAAGCAGGAGATATTTGCATTTCTTATGCAGGAATGAAGGAGCTAAGCATACAAAACTGGATGCCAAATAAACAAAATACTTCCATTACTTTCTAAGGCTTCTGTTACTTTCTAAGAGGAAGGACACTTTTACAATTTGTAGCATGCAGAGAGTTTTTTCTGTTTGATAATAATCTCAGCTGAGATGATTCATCTCTCTGTCTGGAGAGATTGGACTGCTGACCCTCCTGCATAGTATCAGGTAATAGCATGAGAAGAAATGGCCTGAAACTGTGCCAGGCAAGGTTCAGATTGGGTATTAGGAGAAAAAAAAATCCAGCTGAACCCTCTTGCATTGGAATAGGTTGCCCAGGGAGGTGGTGGAGTCAGTGTCCCTGAAGGTGTTCAAGAAACATGTGGACACGGCCCTTTGGAACATAGTTTAGTGGACATGGTGGTGTTAGTTTGACAGTTGGATTTGATGATCTTAGAGATCTTTTCCAACCAAAGTAATTCTATTATTCAAAACAATTCCATGATTACATAAGCTTCTTAAGTATGGAAACCAGTCATACAGCCCTATTAAGGCAACATTTCCACTGGGCTGCACACTGGGGCCACTGAACCAGGCAGAAACCACATCTAACAGGACTGGTGAAAGAGAGAAACATGATACAGCTGAGGGAGCTGTGCTGACTCACCTTCAAGTCATAAAAAGGAAGAATGTGCTTGACTTTCACGTCTACAGGTTCAATAGGAACTAGGCCAAGAGCATCAGGTGCCTGAAAGTACATGGTATTTAAAACCCAGTAATATGGCAGGTGTTTTGTTTTGCATTGGCAGCAATCCATCAGCACAGCCACTTGAAAAACATATGGAAAGAATTATGTAAAGATTTCTTTTGGTATTTCTCCTGTCTCTTCTTGGAGTTTGGTATTTCAGTTACTTCTTATTTATTCTGCACAATCACGGATACTGGCTGATCATTAATGCCTGTGCCACTCAGAATTTTAGAATGCAATTATGAGAATGCAGGTTTGTGGTTTTTTCCAGCAGCACTATTAGCAAACCTGAAGTCCTGAATTAATTTGCTGGAACCCTAGGACACCAGTCACATTGTGACATTTTAATAAAGGTGGTAGCAAGCCTGAGGCCAACGTCTTCAACAAAATTCTCCCTTTAGCGTTGGCCACCATTTTAGCTACTATACCTACCAACTCACGCTGAAAGTCCTGGGAACTGTGAAAAGAGAATTCAAATGGCAGTATAAGATCTTCAGATATGTTGGAAGTAAAGCCCTGATATTTTTCACTCTTCTCTGCTTTGCTGAAACTCCTGCTCTCTGTCGTGAACAGAAAGCAAGTATTAAGATTTTATAATATATTTGAATGTGGACTTTGAAAAGTAGAAACAAGCCACAAAATATATTAACATCTTCCTAAGACAGGATGTACCAAGTGATTTTAATTAAAAAAAAATCAGGTAGTATTTCCTAAAGACATTAAATGCCATGTCTACAAAATTCCAGGCACAATACCTTGACTAGATGACAGATCTAATTTTCCCTTTTCTAAAAGGAAATTACAACTCACTCATTCCAGCATGGTCCTCTATCTCCTTCCTCTCAGAGAGGCAGAGACAAGTTAGAAGGCCCCTCTTACACTGTAAATGCCATTTTGCCTTGTACCTGAAGCACCTGTGCAACTCCTGCATACTGGGAATTAGAAGTGTCTATTTGCAGAAGCAGAAAAGGTCCTGATATGGAAAGGTGTTTCAGTCACTGTCCAACTGCGTGTATAGAAGGGAGTAGGAATTCAGAGGCACAAATTTGCTTCTGCTCCCAGTGTACTCAACTGCAACTCTCATAGAAGGCCATTTTCCTACTGACTGCTAAAGAAGGAGCAACTTTTCCAGGTCAAGGTTTTCCTTTCACAGTAAAGAAAAGTGATTGTTTGAAACTGCTTGGCATGAGAAAACTCTAAGAAGGAAACCTAAACCCAGTACTAGCCACCTAGCCATGTGTCTCATTCCATTGAGTTTAGGTATCTTGTCTTCATCACATTCATGTGTCTTTCCTTCCTCCATCTCCCACGTGAGAAACTCTTCTTATCCTATGTCACAAAATCACACAATGTTAGGGGTTGGAAATGACCTCAGAAGATCCATCAAGTCCAACCCCCTTGCCAAGCAGGACCACCTAAAGCAGATCACATAGGAACACATCTAGGCAGGCCTTGAAAGTCTTCAGAGACGAAGACTTCTCCAGCTCTCCGGACAGCCTGGTCCAGTGGTCTACTACCCTCAACATAAAAAAGTTCCTCCTCATGTTTAGATAGATTTCCTCATGTTCAAGTTCCTTCCCCTTACCTCTTGTCCTGCCACCAGGGATCACTGAGAAGCATTGGTCACACCTTCCTGACACCCACCCCTCAGATATTTGTAAGCATTAATAATCCTTCTGCAGCTTGCTGTGGGGAGTGTTGATGGGAACACTTTGTGCACCATGGTTTGGATGGGGGTGAGCAGAAGTGAAGACAGCTATGGGAAAGGAGATGGCCTGCTTGCAAAAGCTTTCCAAGCTTTCCTCACATGGATACTTCAACAAAATAGAACATCACTGCAGGAGAACACAACCCAGAGCTCTGCTCCTGCTTGACCCTGTTGTGCTGCCAGGCAGAGGTAGGCAGCCCAGATAAGCCCTGTCAGGGCTGGCCCAGCCTGTGGTACTGCCATGCTCCAGCAACTTCCTCACCCACCTCTGGTCCCAGGCTTCCAGCACTGCCAGTGAGCACCTTCACCCCTCCAAATGGCAGCTGAAGGGAATCCTCCCCTGCCTCCTTCTGTCTTTAACCTCTTGGGCTCCATTTGATGTTTTACAGTGAGTGTGGTAAAACACTGGCATAGGCTCCCCAGAGAGGTGGTAGATGCCCCATCCCTGGAAACATTCAAGGTCAGTCTGGATGGGGCTCTAAGCGACCTCAGCCAGTTAAAGATATCCCTGCTCACTCCAGAGGGGTTGGACTAGACAGCCTTTATAGGTTTCTTCCAACCCAACCTGTTCTATGATTCTGTGACTCTATCTTGTCATGTTTTTTTTGCTGGAAGACTCCATTACTTATATGTAACAGACCTGACAGATTAGAGTACAATCTGATTATCATAATTCATGGCCAAACACCAATTTGTTCTACTCCTTACCAGATGTGCAGCCTTCCTCCAAACCTCTGGCTTCTCTGGTTAGCCCACGGAACAGAAGCAGTACACGATTTAGCCGATTCTGAATCAGAACCTGACAGAATGAATTAAAAGTTTATTAAGTTGAACACTCTAAAATTTACAGCCTTAGAAATGTGCAACTGTATTTGTTCTAAAAAGATCACTTAGACATCTCTATTTTACAATTTTTTACTATAGTTTTCTGTTCTGAAGGGAGAAAAGGGGGAAGGAGAGATGTAGAATGGATCTCTACAGTGACATCACATAACAAAACCAGTTCAAACCTTCATTTAGTCTTACAGGTTAATCAAGACTTTTTTTTGCTAGGTCCTAATACTTCAATTGTGTCTACTGCCATATACAGATTTAACAATGAGTAAATAGTTGATTAGAGCCATACAAACTCTTATGGCTCTATGAATGTGAATAAGTAGTAACCTGCACTGTGCATTTGTCCAGTGTCATATATCACAGGGCAACAATGAGGAGTTCTAGGTTTTAATACTGGAAGAGGCCATTTAGTCACCTTCTTATCTTTAATACAGGAAAGAGCATTTCACTTTAGGACCTCCATATAGAGCCTAATATTGTAAATAGACTGGACAAGAATATCCAAGAGACCAGGAAATTTCCATATTGTCTGCTACATTTAGATTTCATGAGAAAAGAGCAGTGAAGATGCAAGACAATATCTAAAGCCAATGAGATAAGTGGTTTTACTGATTAACTTTCAGGTTGGAAAGGATCTTAGAAGGTCCTAATCCAACCTCCTGCTCCAAGCAAGGTCAACAATGAGATCAGACATGTTCTTTAGTTCTTTAGCCAGTCTGGTCTTGAAAACATCCAAGAATGTAGACTGTACAATATCTCTGGGTGACCTGCTCCAATGATTGGCTGTCACTGTGGTTGAAAAGTCTTTCCATATACACAGTAAATAAGTTTCTTATGTGAATTTATTTCCCTTGCTTCCCATGCTCCCACCATGCACCATTGCAAAGATTCTGGCTATATCATCAGTAACCTCCTTGGAGGTGTTGGAAGGTGCAGACCTCTCTCCACATTTCCCCTCCAGCCAGGCTAAGCATCTCCTCACAGAGTGAGTGCTCCAGATATTGACTATCTCGGTGACTTTACAGCAAACTCACTGCAACCTACCAATGTCTTTCTTGTACTAGGGACCCCAAACTTCATATAATATTCTATATGCACTTTGAAATCCTCTTTTTTGTGCAAAAGTATTTTTAACTTTAAAAAACATTTACATCCACCTGCATTTGTTTAGTATCGGTTAAACACCAGAAGAAGCACCAGATGAAGCATCGGCTCAATACAAAACTTACTCCAGATCATTATTTTCTGGTGGAGCAGGGACATTATTTATCAAGTTACTTGGCCAGTTGTGAAGACTCCTTACATGGTAGTTTGCATGCACTTCCGTGCTGCTTCTAAGGTGTCAAGGCATCACATGCATTCTGCTTGTTCACATTACCTTGTATGTTGCTTGTTGGAATTTCCTCAACATCCTGTTTCTGTTGTCCCAAGGGTCATTAAGAAGCAAGTCAAATGTAGGATGGACACATGGATACTGCAAGGTTTTTGTTGTTTTGTTGTGTTTGTTTTTTTTTTTTAAAGGAAATAGAAAAGAAAAAGGACAACCTTTTTATATGTAAACATGGCACTTCAGGACATGGTTTAATGGCCATGGTGGTGTTAGGTAAGCCAGTGATTGGACTTTAATGATCTCAGAGGACTTCTCCAACTCAAACAATTCCATGATTTTAAGGAAGAAATTTCCACCAGCCCAAGGCACTCCTTGGCCTCAATCCATATATTATTTCTAAACACTGAAATTAAGTCAAATGAAAACATTTTCAGTATTGCCATTTAACCAGAAGCCTTCTCTGCAGGACTTAATGGTAGGTAACCACCAAACATTTGCAGATGCAGCATAGGGACTGCAGAGATAATGTAGCATGGTCTGCATCCACACAAATTATAATCACCTCCTATAAGTTAAGTGCAATATGTGAGCAGTCAGATAGTGGAAAGAAAGGTCTCTACTAAATACACATTTCATCTTGCACAGATGTGGACTAGGAATAGCTGTAAGGGCTTGAACCAGGGGCCCAGCAAAATCAGTATCCTGTCTTCAGTAATGGCTGATAAGACATACCTACAGAAGGGAGGAAAAGCGGGGTGAACTCTGAGTGATAACTCCCTAGAATAACCTCACCATATCTAGTGATCTCTGTTTGTGACAGAGGTGCTGTTGCTCTGTCTAATGCCTTGTCAGAATGTTCTCTGAACACAAGTAAATCTTTCTTGATGCATTAATATTCTCTCCAGTTTTAAATTGTGACAGAAAAATTTGCCTCTAAAAGACACTCCAGTGGACCCAGAGTACAGTTCTTCTCAACAGGAGTGCAGCTGCTCAAACAATGTTTAGATTAGGAAGGTCCTCAAAACACCAGCTCCACGCAACCCTATGCCTTGCCTCACTAAACAGTTCTCATCACTCTGTAACAGGCTTAAGAATACAGTAAAAGACCATCTACCTTAGCTATTACATTCCTCAAGAAGGGAGCAAGATCTTTCGTGTTGCTAACAAAGTTCCTTCAGTAGCACAGTATCTATTAAGCAATGCTCCCAATAATCATAGGAAATGGATCCTAGGAGGTACCTCACACCATAAAGACAAAACAATCTGTAGTACCAGAAAGGTCCCTCTTAATCTGACCTGTAGGTAAAGGTTGTAAATTCTGTGATATGTTTTAGCCTTTTGTTTAGGCTACTCCTGAAGGAACTTTCAGAAATAAGCAATGTGAATTTCAGGTTGGGCCTGCAGATTTCCACTTGTCTCTCATATTAGATAATTATCAGATGAGTTGTGCATGCAGCGCAGTGATTGCCCTACTGTGCTTAAACTAAAATGGGAAATAAGATACTGATACAGAAGTGGGAATATTAGGAGGAAAACTATTCAGTGCCAAACATCTGTGGCTGTTTGTTAGCTTAGTAGGTGATAATAGCATATAAGCAAACCTGGTCAACGGGCCGGATAACACGTCTGAAAGAAACTTCTACTTCGTTCCTTTGAAACTCCTGTTCTATGAGAGGATCTCCTCTTTGGATCTAATTTACCACCAGAAGAATAATCACATTAGTACAAAGTATCCAGGGAATTATTTTCTGCCTTACAATTAGTGGAACTGACATACAATTTTGGAGGTGCCTAACAAAAAACAGACTAGGAAGTGGTTATTGCAACCCTTGAGCAACTCAAAGAAACTAAAATAATGTCTTTTGAGGTCTGAGTTTTCATCAGGTCCCTATCCTAATGAAGTAGTCTGGTTTGCATAGCCAGTTAGAGAGGAGTTACAGAACCAATGCTGTAAGTTAATAATTGAATAGATCTTCTCAGACAACAGTGCAGCAGCTTTCTCATGTTCTGTGAACATCTCTGTCTTGGTTTTCCAGTGGTGCTCTTTAACCTGTTTACATGTGAAACAGTTTACTACTATCGCATCAGTTTGAGTCTCTCTCAAAGTGTTCAGGATGACAAATGGATATCAGTGCTTCTTTTCACTGTGCCTCTTTAATCCCAGTCCAATTTACCTATTATTTAATTTCTTGAACAAAGATCCTGGGGTTATTGCACAGAGTGAAATCCCCATGATTTTCATGGATTTTAGTTAGCACAGTGAAAGACAAACTGGTTAAAGGTCTCCAGGACACTCCCAGGCTGTATAACATAAAGACCACTCAGCTGAATGATGGAGGGATAATAAATACTCTTTGAGGCCTAATGACACTCAAGGTGAACAAATTGATTACATAAGCAAAAATCTGCCTCTGCCATAAAGTCATGGGGACAACTATGAAACCATTCAGAGATCTCCACAGCTCCTCTGTCCAACAGGTAAGTAAATAAATGTTTCTAAACAAAGTTAATATACATCTAATTCAGTGATACAACAATCTCACATTTCAGATCCTCTTCTTACTTCTTCCTTTGTTAGTACTAAGTACAATGCTTGAGTTAATTCACAGTGCCTAACTCAGTCTGTAAATTAAGCCTTTACCCTATGTATAACCAATTCTACTCCCATAATCAGTAATACAGGTGTGCATCAATATGTGAAGATAAACTGAAGATGCAGAGAGCATGATCATAGAATCATAGAATGGTTTAGGTTGGAAGGGACCTCAAGGATCATCAGCTCCAATCCCCTGCCATAGGCAGGGACACCTCCTACTAGAGCAGGCTGCTCAAGGCCTCATCCAGCCTGGCTTTAAACACCTCCAGGGAGGAAGCATCCACAACCTCCCTGGGCAACCCGTTCCAGTGCCTTACCACCCTCACTGTAAAGAACTTCCTCCTAACATCCAGTCTAAATCTCCCCTCTTCCAGCTTAAACCCATTCCCCCTCGTCCTAACATTACTAGACTGTGTAAAGAGTCCCTCCCCAGCTTTTCCTGTAGGCTTCCTTCAGATACTGGAAAGCCACTATAAGGTCTCCTCGAAGCCTTCTCTTCTCCAGGCTGAAGAGCCCCAACTCTCTCAGCCTGTCCTGATACAACTCACTAGTGCACTACAGCATAATCTGGAAGTATAAATTTGATTTTCAATGTGCAAAATAGACTGCAAGCACTAACCTTGTAGTGCTCTTCTTCCCTCTGTCGCTTTTCAATAATCTCTTTTTTAAATTCCACAGAGACTGGATCTTTGCCTTTATGAGCTTGCCTGCATTGACAGTGGAGGCAAGAAAAATGCTTTACTTAATGCAGCCTTTGCTTTATTTAAAGGCTAATAGACTTATTCTCCTATACCCAAGGTGTCTGGAGGTCCATAACATTCAGTATAAAAGCAGATCCATGGATTGCAAATGAAATCTTGGTGCGCTTACACACATGTTTTTCTTTACACGATTTATTGTATGTGTGCAATTCTGCTCACTCCATTACAACTTTAGTCTTGTAATATTGGTAACCATCACAAGAGCTTCCTTTGCCCTTAAGGCCACAGGATGAGATGCCTGAGAACAAGGTCAGGTGAATCAGGTTTTCAGAAAGATTTCTTTCTGAAAGCAACTATAACAAAACCAAAGATCTCCCTGGGTACTACTATGGATTACTACAGAGCCTGCTCTTAGGTGAAAAAAAAATGAAAATAAACCCACAGTAGTTTAGCTGAAAAACAAACCCATCAGGACATGAAATAGTAGTATTATGCACTAGTGGTTATTGCATACATAATTTGCAGAGGCCTTAGTTCAAATAAACCCCACTGCTGTTAATGTGATTAAACAACACTTACTTCAGATGATTTGCTTCCTCTTCCTGAGTATTTTGTTTCATTCTTAGTTGAAATATGGTTTCCTTCATCTGTCTTGTCTTTACCCCTTCACTGCCTTGGCAAAAGGCTGCAGGAATATCAGAAAGCCTTATCACACTTCAAAATGAACTGAATTTTTAATCGGGAAATCCACTCATTGCAATAACTGAACTCATTAATATGTAAAGCTTGGACGATGTTACTAAAATTGCATCACCTCAGCAATTCTGAAGGTGAGCTTCTCATCAGAAACCTACAAATGCTGCTAAGACCAAGTTTATGCCATGTAATCACATACCTTCTTTCAAGCTCTTAATCTTCAGTTTGCCTGGGTCCTGATTCAAAACAGTAGCTACAGTATATGGACTTGACAAGTCTGTGGGGAATCTGAAGTTCTGGTATTGAATTTCCTAGGAGGTAAAAATTAATAAAAAGAAAGAAATGAGAAAGATTTTCATCCCAGGAAAGTACTTGTGATTCTTAGCTCTGCACACCTTTACTCTCTGAATAGGCGTTGATTGTGATTGGCTGAACTGTTCTCTTCTCCACACCAGGGATTTTCCTGCAGATGCGTTTTTTTTCTCTGGACTTCGCTGTTTGGCAAATTGTTCTTTTCTAGGTGTCAGAAGGACAGACATTGCTCTTATAAACACTCTGGTAAATGGCATATAAGCCTAGTCCACACATTTACATCACCTGGAAATTTCTCTCCAAAATCACAACTGGAACCAAACGTTCTAATCTTTGGAGTTCACAAAGAATTAAGTACAGCCCCAAAGATCTTACTGCTCCAAAGCTCCTGTGTCTCGCAATGCTTTAGTAGTAACATGGAGCATGCATCATAGAAGTTGAGGATGCTCAACGCTTCCTTAAGGATATGTAACTTGTTATTTTTATTTTGGTACAATTTCACTTCATACAGATTAAGGGCTTTCTGAGCAAATGATGTAAGAGATGGTGCATGTATTAGTATTTGCATTACATTACTGCATTTTAAATTTCCATAGATACAAATGAATAGGATAGAATCAACCAGGTTGGAAGAGACCTCCAAGACCATCCAGTCCAACCTATCACCCAGCCCTATCCAGTCAACTAGACCATGGCACTAAGTGCCTCATCCAGACTTTTCCTGAACACCCCCAGGGACGGTGACTCCACCACCTCCCTGGGCAGCCCATTCCAATGGCAAATCACTCTCTCTGGGAAGAACTTTCTCCTAAATGCTTAAAATGATTACAGCAAAATGGCATAAAATCCTATTACACTGCTATTTTTCAGCACTGGGCAAAAATACTCAAAAATCAGTCAGTCACACATACATTAGACCCAGATGTGGTGTTGATGTTCCTGTGAACACACATACATAAGGTTTTGAGTGAAATTGTGAAGTCCATAACTGCATTGTCATTTGTGCTGTTCCATACTCAAGTGGGGAATATTTCACAGTTACTTCTACTTTCCCATTGCCTGGAATGATTCCTGCAGTTAGAGGAGAAAACCAGTAAGAGTCCATCTAATGTGAGACCACTTAACTATGCTGAGATTGAGTCTAGATTATCTTTTTGGGTTTAGACAATATTAATGCTCGAACGAATGGCAATAGGTCTGGAAAATATTTCAAGTCTCAAGAACCGTCCATTGTCAGATGACTGGAGATATCTTGCAAGAGCAAAGATCTGACAGTAAGACCACAGTATTTCTTACTGCTGTGAAAATGATTTCTTGGTTGTGTGGAGAAACTGTTCATAGAATCATTTGCATCTGCCATTCTGAAGTCTCTGGCACTTCTGCTTTCATGAGCACAGCATTTTAAACATATTCTTCTGTGCTCACCCAAGTTGTGGAAATCATCCGGATATCATCTGTCTCTACCTGGTTTTAGTTCCTTATTATCTTTTCTATTATTTTCTCAACCATTTTAACCACCCTTTATGTCACTAAACATTCAGACAAATCCCAGGATAAAGGCTCTGATATTCCTCACCACTTCTGCAACAAGGGCCTTATTCAGCTCATTAGAAATACTAATCTCTCATCTCTGTAAAGTTGGCTTGCTTTCTGCATCCTGTAGTTTTAAGCACTAGTTCATTTCATTACTCTGTGGGATTTTGTGTGTGTGATTTGTTTGAGTATTTCATAATTACTGACCTCAGAGCACAATGGCTTGATTAGGAACTGAAACCTACTGCTTTTCAGATGGCCTTCAGCACCTCAGTATTTCTAGCTACCTTTTTTTTTTTACTTAACTTTTAGTGGGCTGATGTGTCTTTTTTCTGGGGTACTTTTCCCTCCCTTTCCTTCGAAGAACTAAGCCAGCCACTTTGTCTATGACCATGCAAAAGCCCCAAAACTTCTTGATGAATTTTACAATTTCTCTCTAGTTTTACTCAATTGTATTAGTTTCTTTTCTCCCTTGACATAGCAATACTTCTTTAAGCACAAAGTAAGAAATAATATTATCCTGAGAGGTATATTCTGAAATATTCTGAAAGAAAACAAGGCAGCAAAATAGTTCATCTTTGTGAACCACACATCTGATAGAAGCCAGCTACTAACTCTGAATAGTGACAATCTATCTGACAAGACAGAGCCAATTCACATAATTGTATATACAGAACAACAGCAACTTTTACTGAAGTGCATAAATAATCCAAGTCAAAGTTCTAGTCTCACAAATGGCACTAAGTGACAGATTTATGAAGGTATTTATTTAATTAGTTCTTTACTTATGTTCATGGAATTGACCAGACTGCCTAAGTGAATTATGCAGCCAGGTCTCATTCACTTACACATTTTTGTCAAAAAACACTGGGGCACCTACATGCTTCTACTGGAACCTGCCAAATGAAACAATGACAGCATCTGACCTGCAAACAGTTTTATCTGTCTCAAGACAGAGCCCTCTCCAGCATTAGACATGAAAATGGCTGAGCATACTGTAACTGCAAAACTCTGCCTCTTGCAAAGTCCATATGCAGAGGTCTAGACTGAATCATACTGCCCCATGAAACATCTGCAGCAGTGTGGTGTTCTTGTCACTAAGACTGATGAAGCAACAGGACAGACACAGTTCTATCAAGTTCTTCCAGACCACTGAAGAAAAAACAGGTATAGGGATGTGTTTGATAGAGCAGAGGTCAACTTTTACTTCCTCTGTGCCCCCAGTCAAGTAACATGATGAATACTTACTCCACAAAGGTAGATACCTGTTCCTTTAATGGGGCAGGAGATAGAGAGCCCCTGGAGAAGAGTGCAATGAAAAGGTGAATGCTGGCCTTTCTGCCTCTCTCCAACGGCCACACAAGCAAAGACAGCAGACAAAGGCCAGATGGACTGTTTAAAACATCCCATATTTTGCAAAGGTTTGTGGCTAGGCACTAACAAAAAAAAATCTGCCAGCTATTTGCCATGAGGCTAACATATGGCTAACATTTATCAGTCTGTACTTACCTGGAAACACTCTGAGGCAAAGGTTTTTTTCTGTACAGCACTGAATACACTGTCACAAGTATCTACACTTAACAAATACATATTTAACATTTAGAAGTTTAAATAAGTTCAATCTACCACATGTTGGCTGAACAGTGAAGGCTCTGTGAGGCTGAATAAAATCAATGTAGAATTCAAAATCTACTGGACAGCTGCACTGTAAGGGGATAACATACTCCTTACTGAAAAGAGAGAAAGAAAGCATGAAATCAATGGTCATTAACTACAGGCTGGAAAAATATATTATACATGACATGCACTGAATTTATCTGTGTTCAGAAGGATGAGTTACTTAATATGAAAATAGTCATTCCTTGTTCCAAAATAGTAGTATCTGTCAGATCTTTCATTCAGTGAGGAAATCAGAGCTAAATCTTGATTTGAAAGATCGATATTTTACATCTCAATTTACTTCCTCCTACCCACAAAGAATCTCATTGCAGAAAAAAAAGTATAAATTTCACAATTTATTAGTTATTTGTGCATACCCTCACATTCTTACAAACTGCCATATCTAGTAAGCAGAAACAATCCAACCTGGAGCAACAGTGAGTACAGAATGAGAAATCGGCCATCTCCTCTAACCTGTTTGTGGAAGACGATAAGAAAAGACTGTGCAGTATTCAAAAGTGTTGAAAACTCCAGCACAGCAGAATGACTACACTTGAACCACTGTGGAAATAATGATGCCATTGCCTGATTTCCATAAAAGCCCTTTATGTCTCACACAGGTTATGTGAAGGGTATTAGCACACATCTTTTCAAGTTGCCTTGCTTTTGTATGCATCTATTTTCACACATCAAATTGAAACACAAAAGCGTTGGTGTAACACCATCCATCAGCCTGCAAATCAAGACCAATTTACCCAGGCTTATTTCTGGTTTTTGTAAACTGTCTGACTGAAATCCTATCTTGCTGATTAGCAAAGAATGCATGTTACACACAGTGTTCCTCTGGAGAGTGTATTTTTATATGCCTGGGGAAATAAACAGTAACTGCAAAGTCTTTCTCTGCCTTAATATGACCTGTTCATGAAGAAGCTCTAACAGTGGACTAGGAGGTAACTTGTTCGAAAGTATAAGGCAGCCTGTACAGTAACTAAGTGCCTGAAAACCAAATCAACTATGCTGCCTGTTGCCTGATGGGACATTCTGTACCTGAAGAGAAAACTAGATGGTAGAATATAGATGCTATCCTAGACTGATGGAAGCAAAAGGCAGTTTTTCCATTGAGCTCAGTGGGCTACGGACTAGGCCCATAGTTCCCTGGGTTTTGTACAGCATCAGGTGTGTCAGAGAGCTTTCATTCCTAAGAAAGTTTTAAACAGCCCCACGATGAAAAATGCTGGTAATAAATAAAGTTTGAAGCCATCTATTTTCTCTTTCAAATTCCCCCAGGTGCATCTCTCAGTATTCCTGCTGCGTTCAAAAATGTCCTCAGGATCTACAATTTTCTTTTGTACTCTGTCTAATTGCTGTATTCTGAGAGTATAAAAATTATGCACATTTCAGCACTTGTTACAAAAATTGAGCAAATAAGCAGGATTACATCATGTCTAGAGGCATACAGAAAATCTGGAAGTATGTTTAGTCCTGTGAGAAAGCTGTAACATCACTTCTCACAGATTCATTTGAGTTAACAGATTGAGATTAGAAAAACAAATCAACAAAAAGACCCAAAATTAATTCTACAACTATGAGTTCGTTTTTTTTCCCCAAAAACTTTATTTTCTCTGCATGTGCTTTGCCTAGTCGTATTTCTGTGCTTCAGTAATACCTCTGAGTTACTTTTAATTCATAGGCTAAACCAAAATCTAGCTGCTAAGATCTTTGATTCCCAGAATTCACTCCAATCTTTACACTAACACAAATCATGATAATTGCAATATAGTCAACACACTACAGAACTTGACCCTAATCATCAGGATCTCCATTCCTCTTATCCCATACTAATATTTACTACCAATTACTTAGTGAGAACAGTCAATGTTACATCTGTGCAGCAGAGTAGGATGAATAGTCTATACCACTCAGAGTTCCACATCAGAAGATCACTTTAAGCATTTTCAAATAGAGGAAACAATTCTAATGATTGATCAGTCTCTAGACTGAGGTTAGCTATTTGCTATCACATCTACCATTATCAACTTTTACCTTTATTTCCAGAATGCTTCATCTTGAAAGTAAGATCCATTCACTTAGAACTTATTAATGCTAAAAAGAATAGCACTCAGGAATGTACAGATTATGAACAGCAGTCATATTGCTTCACCATACAATGAAGGGAGTCAGCACCAATTTAGACTAACTAAAACAGCAGTTCCATCTATGTATATGATTAGTTGGTGCAGCATTTACTTTCTTACCAATGTGCACTTGAAACAGTTCATGCACAGAATTATTTTGCAGTCCAGATGGTAGCTGACTTCCTCAACGTTTCTAAGACATTAAGTTGTACAAATAGAGGAAAATGAGATTTTTTCAGATTCTGTGCACGTCCCACAAACTGTGGACAACTGTCTGTCCTTAACTCACCTCTTACCAACTGACACATCAGACAGATTTATGAATGGTGGCAATTCTACATTCACAGCAGGGTAGGCATGCACAGGAATGAGTAATGTATCTTCTCCCTGTTAAAAAAAAAAAAAAAAGTAGACTGTAGATAGTTATTTCTTACAACAAATACAGAAAGAAAGTTTCTGTAGAGGTTGGGCATATGACATCTTCAAGATCACTGTGTTGCACCTCAGGATATCAATAGTCTTCCTGTTTTCATTGTCTGTTTGGTTTTCAGTAACTATCTATAGCTCTTCCAGAGCTCTTCAGCTAAGATTGCCATCAGTGTGGCACAAAGATTGATCTACTGGCAAAGAGTAGCAGAATAAGGAAGACAGTCTACCCACAGGCCTGGGATGTTTACAGAGAGAAAAAAATGCAAGCATTTAAGATGAAGCACTCCAAACCAGGCTTACTGGGAACAAACCCATGTGGCTCTAGGAGATTCACTGTACTTTTATCACTATCATGTCCTAACAATTGTTTCATTCCATTCCAAATGTAAATATATTTTAGAATAAATGCTCACCTGACAGTGAATTCGGATACAGTCATAATAATACTGCCACTCATCGGGGCAAAAGTCAACAGTAACTGCATATGACAAGCCAGGAACAAGATGGTGCTAGAAAAATAAGATAGAATGCATGGAAAAGCTGCTTATATGACACAAAACCATTGCTGCATGTGAAGAGCAGTGTGAAGACTTTCTGACACTTACTGTTTTGCTGTATTTGATCTGAAAATACTTTGTCTGAGGTGGTATTATATGGAGGCTTATTACATCACCAGAAATATTTATCAGCTTCTGTTGAAGAAAAGAAAACCAAAATTGCAAACCACTTTACAGTAAACCAGTTGGGAATGCCAACTGTGCTTTTTGTGAGACTATCCATAGCAAGGAAGCAATAATTTCTACTTTATCAGAAATAATTCACAATATGCTCTGAATTTAAAAGAAAAATAAGTAAACCTTGCAGCCTGCATTTTTATTCTGTGGAAGCAAGACACAATTCTTTACCTAGGAATAAAAATCAGTCTTGCTTGAGCAAACTTGAATCAAATTCTGGTCCTGTTTTGCTTATGTATAAAAGGAACAAACAATGAAATAGCCTATTGAGTTTGCCTTTACAGAGGTATGAAACAATAGAAATGATGTGATAGTCCATGTTTTTCTTTTGGATCACAAACCAGCAAATCTTTGGACGGTGACAGTTCAGTCTGCAAAGCCTCTTGCATCTCGTTTTATTTCACTGTGTCTGGTGAACTTGGTCCACCATAATCACCCATCCTCTGCCTCAAAGCACTTAGCACATGAATACAGAAGGCAGACAAAGAGAAATCAGAGAAAAGAAAAGTAATTACTCAAATATTCACAAGGAAAGGTAATCAAATCTATGCACTGAGCTTCTTTCCTTAGATCTTGGCAGAAGGCCAGGGGCACTTATAAAATTTTCCCAACCAGTGAACATGTTTGCAGGCACAGTGGCAGTCCAAGTACATTTTGAAAACTCTCTCTCACAGAGCTGAGGCATGAATCCTCCATTCACGATGTGCAAGTCACGTGAAGCAGAGAGGTAAAAGAGAGACCACAAAGGCCAGTGATGCACACAGCATGGCACTCATCTCTTTTGTTACCACAAGGCCACTGATTGCAAGTGCTGCTTTTTAGAGCACTCCGCAGAGCAAAATGCTTCATGACCACAAGCAGTTCACTCAGCTTTTGTTGTCCTTTCATAAGACCCAAGAGGATCCCTGCTCTGACACTTACCAGCATCTGTTGGTGATGTTTTCCAACTTCATATCCACCATAGTGTAACACAGCAGGCTCAGCCTGCACAACTTTGCTCCTCTGAAGTTCTGAAAAGACTTCTGCAGAGACAGACCGGACAGAAAAGGATACCAGGTGAAACACACATGATGACTTTCACTTACATTATTTATGTTGCACTCAGTGTATTACAGAGAATAAGACCGCAACTATTTCTCCTGTTAAGCACACATTACTCTTTGAAAATGGATCAGTAAAGCAGTATCTACTACCCCAGCAGAGCCACGTTCCTGTTGCCAGGTTAGCTCTTGGCATCATGGCTTGAGAACCCACACCAAAACTTCAGGGTCAGCCAGGATCAGTAGAGCCATTATGTCTTTCCTGACTACCTTTCCTATGATTTGGGCTTACAGGAAGCAGAATCAACAGGATGGGAGCTTAGCTTGCAAAAAACCCACCCCACAATAACAAAGTGCCTCCTAGGAATTTTCCAAGGTTAGGGAACCATCAGAGAGCAGAAACTTACTTGATTCCAGCAGGTGATTAGGGACAGGTCTTTTTTTAGGTTCCTCCACCAGGCTGCCCAGAAGGACACTGGGTATTTTCTCAGAGGATTTTTCAGCAATTGTGATTTCTCTGGAGGCTGGCTGAACAATGTCCATGTTAGGACAGAAATGGAGTCTGGATGGTACTAAAATTCCTCAGCACCTGAAGGCAAATCAAAATAAAGCAATGATCAAAATATCTTTCCTTGCATTGCTATCATTTGTTGCCTAAAACTTCCAAAATCCATTTAGGAGTGGAAGTTACCTGCTTTCTTACTGAAGTAGGTTAGTGTGTGCCAAGTACAAGGACAGAGTGATTCCAGGAAACCTTGTTCCCACCACAAGTCCTAACACTATGGGTATGCTCATTTGTTCTAGGGGTTGCTGGGGACACTTGACTTTCAGGACTCTGTGAAACATCTCTCTCTTCCTTCATGTCCTGAAGCACAGAGAAGGAGAGAAGGTTCTTCTGATAATTCCACTATCCAAACTGATTCTGCAGAGATGTTCTTCCAATCCTTCCTCAGTGTCTGGGTTAACTTGCAGGCTAACTTTTAATTTTTAAATATTAATATAAGGGATAAGAAAATTGGCATTTGAGTCTTTTGTTTGGATAGCATCATCTGGGTTATTTGTTTAGTGAAGATAACTGTAAACCCAGAAGGCCATGGGTATTATAGATCCAGTGTTAAGTAAGCACAGTTATCAGAACATAAAATTCTCTAATGACAAGTGCAAATATTACACAATAAGCGCACCAGATACAATCCATCCAGAAGAAATTATCTTCCCTAAATACAGTGAATAGCCCTTGGCTCTCCTACAAACCAGAGAACTGCACAGAGGAAAAAAAGACAAGATACTTTTGGGAAAATTACTGAGTGCAAATGCCATGCTGGGCTTTTCAGTGCTCAAGAAGGCAGCTGAACTCTGTAATTTTGTGGTTTCTCTTCAGGAGCAGGAAGGTAGGTGAGCAGCTCAGGATGATGCCACATTAGAATCATAGAATCATAGAATGGTTTAGGTTGGAAGGGGCCTCAAGGATCATCCAGCTCCAACCCCCTGCCATAGGCAGGGACACCTCCCACTACAGCAGGCTGCTCAAGGCCTCATCCAGCCTGGCTTTAAACACCTCCAGGGAGGAAGCATCCACAACCTCCCTGGGCAACCCGTTCCAGTGCCTTACCACCCTCACTGTAAAGAACTTCCTCCTAACATCCAGTCTAAATCTCCCCTCTTCCAGCTTAAACCCATTCCCCCTCGTCCTAACATTACTAGACCGTGTAAATAGTCCCTCCCCAGCTTTCCTGTAGGCTCCCTTCAAATACTGGAAGGCCACTATAAGGTCTCCTCGAAGCCTTCTCCTCTCCAGGCTGAAGAGCCCCAACTCTCTCAGCCTGTCCTCATAGCAGAGCTGCTCCAGCCCTCTGATCATCTTCATGGCCCTCCTCTGGACCCGCTCCAGCAGTTCCATGTCCTTCTTGTATTGGGGGCTCCAGAACTGCACACAGTACTCCAGGTGGGGGTCTGACGAGAGCAGAGTAAAGGGGGAGAATCCCCTCCCTTGCCCTGCTGCCCACACTTCTCTTGATGCAGCCCAGCACACGGTTGGCTGTCTGGGCTGCATGTGCCCACTGCTGGCTCATGTTGATTAGTATCAATGCACACATGAACTCACCCTACGCTAGACAATACCGATTTCTCCTGCCAGGCTCCAGTCAGGGAGGCACCTTGCTGCTCCTGGAGCAGTGGCACAAAGCCTGATTAGCTGCTCGGACAAGAGAGTTCAATTGTACGATTGACAATGTGGCAGCACTGTAAGATCCGAAGTTGAGTCATTAGTACCAGAAGTGGTATTGTGTTTGTCATTTTAACACACATACTGGCTTGAATGACCTTAAAGGGCTTCGACGACCTTAATGGGCTTCAAACTGAAATTAACACTGATCAATAAAAGTTTGAGGGAAGTAGGGCAGAGGGGAGCACCAAAGTGATACCAAACATTGTTGAATCAGCACTTTGAGGACTGAAAATGTCCACCTTCTCCATTACATTTCATGGTTTAATCTATAGTACTTGTCTGGTTTTCCAGTCTGCTTTAGATCTTTCAAGCAGAAGCTGAGAGGTACTTCCAGCTCATGAAATGCTGTTTTGGTCTGTAGCTTTGTGCAGTATTAAATAACAAACAAACAGGAACTCTAAAATAATGTGATACCAGTACCCTGACCTCAAAAACATTTTCCACTCCATGGCTGCAAGCACAAATTTTCCACTTGCAACAGAAAATCTCTACAAGGAAATATATTATTGTGCACAACAGTAAGTTTATTCTGAGCTAATGAAACCAACCAAACTGACAAAAACACGATAGAAATTTTCTTAACACAGGGCTTACATTCTTCTACTCCTGTTGTTCAACCTTAATTTATGCAACCTTCTCTTGGTTTGCATTCCTTATCAGGAAGGCAAGTTCTGAAAGGCTGTAGACAGCCTTATATTAGCAAAGGATTCCCAGTGTAATCTTATCAGCAATTTAAAGGGATGACATCATCACCAATTGCCAACATCTGTCACACATTCCAGTATTCCTCAAAGGGCTAATACAGAACAGATGTTTATGTGCCAAGGTCCTACAATGTGACTGATGAACTGATGCAACCTCATTAACGTTTATGAATATCTAAGGGCTGAGTGCCAGGAGGATAGAGCCAGGCTCTTCTTGGTGATGCCCAGTGACAGGACAAGGGGCAGTGGGTGGAAGCTGAGGCACAGAAGGTTCCATGTGAATCTGAGGAAGAATTTTTTCACTGTGAGGATGACAGAGCACTGGAACCAGCTGCCCAGGGAGGCTGTGGAATCTCCCTCTCTGGAGATACTCAAGAACTGTCTGGATACATTCCTGTATGATCTGCTCTAGGTGATCCTGCTCTAGCAGAGGGGCTGGACCAGATGATCTTTCAAGGTCACTTCCAGCTCCTGACATTCTATCATAGAATCAACCAGGTTGGAAGAGATCTCCAAGATCATCCAGTCCAACCTATCACCCAGCCCTGTCCAATCAACTAGACCATGACACTAAGTGCCTCATCCAGTCTTTTCTTGACCACCTCCAGGGACAGTGACTCCACCACCTCCCTGGGCAGCCCATTCCAATGGCAAATCACTCTCTTTGTCAAGAACTTCCTCCTAACATCCAGCCTATACCTCCCCGGGCACAACTTG
>WAAF01001147.1:76121-191330 GCA_013400475.1 Tricholaema leucomelas | reverse complement strand
TTTCTTCCTGGCTGCTCTCAACCACTCTATCCCCAGCCTGTAGCACTGCTTGGGGTTGTTGTGGCCAAAGTGTAGAACCCTGCACTTGGCCTTGTTAAATCTCATCCCACTGGCCTCTGCCCACCCATCCAGCCTGTCAAGGTCCCCCTGCAGTGCTCTCCTACCCTTCAACAGATTGACACCTGCTGCTAGCTTGGTGTCATCTGCAAACTTACTGATGCTGGACTCAATCCTCTGGTCCAGACCATCAATAAAGATATTGAACAGGACTAAGCCCAACACTGATCCTTGGGGGACACTGCTAGTGACTGGCTGCAACCTGGATGTGGCACCATTCACCACCGGGTCTGGCCCTCCAGCCAGTTCTTCACCTGTACCAGAATTAATCTGTCCAAGCCATGAGCTGCCAGCTTTGCCAGGAGCTGCTTGTGGCAGACGGTGTCAAAGGCTTTGCTGAAGTCCAGCTAGACTACATCCACAGCTTTCCCCATATGCACCAGGCAGATAACCTGTTCATAAAAGGAGATCAAGTTGGTCAGGAAAGATCTGACCTTAGTAAATCCATCCTGTCTGGGCCTGATCCCTCAGCCATCCTGTAGGTGCTTTGTGATGGCACTCAAGATGACCTGTTCCATGATCTTGCCTGGCACTGAGGTCAGGCTGACAGGTCTGTAATTTCCTGGTTCCTCCTTCCAGCCCTTCTTGTGGATGAGCATCACATTAGCCAGCTTCCAGTCTTCAGGGACCTCTTCAGTGAGCCAGGACTGTTGATAAATGGTGGAAAGTGGCTTGGCCAGCTCATTTGCCAGCTCTCTCAGTACCTTAGGATGGATCCCATCTGGTCCCATGGACTTGTGAGGATCCAAGTGGCTCAGCAGGTCACTTATTTCTTCCTCCTGGATTACAAGGAGACTATACTGGTCCCTGACTGCATCTGCCAGCTCAGGAGGCCAGTTGTCCTGGAGACAACCTGCCCCACTATTGAAGATTGAGGCAAAGAAGGTGTTAAGTACTTCTGCCTTTTCCTCATCTTTTGTTACTATATCCCCCTCTCCGTCTACTAAGGACTGGAGGTTGTCCTTGCCCCTTCTTTTGCCATTAATATATTTATAGAAACATTTTTTTTTCTAATTCTCCTTATCAGCAGAGACCAGCCAAAGCTCTAAATGGGCTTTTGCCTCTCTCTATTTTTTCCTACAAGACATAGCAACATCCTTGAACTCTTCCTGGGACACCTCCCCTTTTTTACAAAGGTGATAAACCCTCTTTTTCTTTCTTTAATTCCTTCAGAAGCTCCTTGAATCTACGATTCTATGTTCTTAAATTTCCCAAGATACCTGTGTCTATCCTTTACGTGACAGTATTTTCTGTAAAGCCACCAACAGGAGAATTCAGGGACTCTGAAGTCCTGCTTCCCTTGGAGACCATAGCAAAACTCACTCTAAATCCCCTCAGGCCAGGGTCCTTTGTCAGCACTTGCACTCTGTTAATCCCTCTGTATCTCAGACAGCTCCTAGCACACCTGACCACCAGAAAGGGATGAGGTTTAATGCCACTGAGTACTGAGTCAGACTTGCAAAGGCATCGACGTGCTTTTTAAAGTCCACTCCCTGTAACTAGGCTAGCAGAGTTTCTTAGCCAGCTGAAGGGCTTATAGTTCTGTAACACGTACCCCTGCCACTGCCGCACACTCCTCAAACCCCAGCGCGGTTGGAAGGATGCCGTAGGTCCCGAAGGGGCCTCTGCAGGCAAGGCGCAGCGCCGCAGGCCGATGCACTCGCCGCCCTCCGCAACACGCGTCCTCACGGCCCGGAGGGAGCTCCTACTAACCCCGCTCGTCCCCTCACGGAGGCTGAAGGTGCTCAGGGGCCGGCACTGAACACCCACACTCGCGGCCCGGCACCAGACACCCAGCCCGGCTAGGCTTGGCTTGGCTTGGCTTGGCTTGGCGGCGCCCGGCCCGGGCCGGCCCTCAGCCCCGCGACGGTTGCGAGGCAACTGGGCAGCCCCGCTGGGCCGCACCACTGCCGGCGGGGAGGTGTAGTTGGTCCTGCGGCCACTCGCCGCGCTGGGGCGCGGCCTCTCGGGGCGGGGAGGGAGCAGCCGTCAGCTGCAGATCAGCCGGCTCTGGCGGCAAAAGGGTAAAACTCGGACTACAACAGTGTGGCCGCAGACACGGCAGAACTGCATTTTGTTTAAAAACACTCTTCGGGACATGGTTTAATGGCCAGGGTGGTCTTAGGCTGACGGCTGGGCTCAATGCTCTTAGAAGACTTTTCCAACCAAAACAATCCTATGACTCTATCATAAATTGCTTTTATTGTAGCTGTTCAGTACTTAAAGGAGGACTACGAGAAATACAGGGACAGTGTTTTTAGCAGGACCTGTTGTAACAGGACAAAGGATAACACTTTTAAACTAAATGAGGCTACATTTAAACTAGAGATCTATACTTATTTTGTTATGAAGGTGTTGAAGCACTGATGCACTGATGCCTCACCCCTGGGCACATTTCAGGTCAGGTTGGACAGGGCTCTGAGCAACCTGAGCTGGTTGAAGGTGTCCTGGCATAGCAGCTGAACTAGATGTGTTGGGATAGGTGACCTTTAAGGTCCCTTCCAACCCAAAGCATTCTGTGATTCTATAGGGCTCAAATCGAAGGTNTATCTGCTTGTAAATTGTGCCAGCTGTAAATATAAGCTTCATTCATATTTCCAGAGCTGGCTGAGTCTAGTCTGGGTGATTTCTAAAGTGTGTGGGGGGTGAGGGACACCCAAACCACCACAGTTCTTCACTGAGGTGAGATGGTGACATGAAGCCAGCCAGGTTCATGCACTGGCACCTGCATTGGCTTAAAACAGACTGAAAGATTTGTTATAATATTTTATAGAAAGACCACCTTTCCCCCCCCCCTCCCCCCCCTTGTTACCTACATATTATCACTTTTTAGTATTTAAAGAGAAATCCGTTGCAAAATAATTCTGGAAACGTTTTTCAGTGCATTGCTCTATTGCTTTTACCATCCACAAATGATTTTACTTTTACCTGCACGTGCACAGAGAAGGAAAAGGACTATTTTTTTCCTTTTCTTTCAGACAGGCAATCTGAATATGGTAATGAGAACAAGAAATTCGGAGTAAAACACAGCTAGTTTAGGTAGAGATCACCTCTTTTATTCCCCAGCATCCTTTGTAAGTTCTGTCCCAAACCTGTAAGCCCTTTAGGCTCCCAACAGAGTTAGTGGAGAAGCCAGAGAGAAAGATTAACACCAAAAAAACCTCCACTGATATCCTCCTTTGTAAGTGTTGTCCCAAACCTGTAAGCCCTTTACGCTCCCAACAGAGTTAGTGGAGAAGCCAGAGAGAAAGATTAACACCAAAAAAACCTCCACTGATATCCTTCAGTAGGCAACAACAACGAAATTGAAGAGTATCAACTACCTCAGCTCCTTCCACTGTGAGTGTATGGTATTTGTCTTGGGCATGAATGTGCATTTGGGACAAATCATGTTCATAGCCCTGGGGTTTATTTATCTGTTTTTTTTTTTTTTCCTCATCATGTCTTAAATACAGGCTTAATATAGAGAGGCAGAATTACTTCCAGAACTTACCCCCCTCCCCTGCCTTATGCATTCTAAAAATAAATTCCTTCTATTTCAGCTTTTCCCACACAGCGATAAATTGTGACTACAAGTAGCGCAAATGCTCAATTTGAAGAGAAAAGGAAGAAAAACTTCAGATCATACTATTTATCTCCCAGAACATAGTTCCTATACTTAGTAAAATGTAATTGCTGTTGATTAGGAGAAAATGATGTAGCCATTCCTGAGAAGGCTGCAGAGAGATGCCCAATGATGACTGCATTCAAGCTGAGTTTAGGAGAAAGTTCAGAATCGGCTACTACACCATCCTGCAACTCACTACCCTAGCATGCGAAGTCCTGCAGCTCACTATCCCAGCATTTCACACCAGGTTTTTTGGTTGAAGCTGGTCCTCACCTCCGTATCTGTGTGTGCTGCATTACTCTAAAGGCTTGGAACACCTCCTGCCTGCTACAGCAACTGTCTCAGCCTCCTTTTCCCAAGTGCATGCACCTCTTCCTTCTGAAGTTCCGCATTTCAGTCTCTCTGCCTTTGGTGAAACTTTAACCCTTCCAAACATCAGGGGAGAACTCACGCTAGCAGTTTCCCAAGCTTTATTTATTCTCCACCTGGCGAGCTGAGTAAATGGTTAAAATTCTCTTGCAGAAGGGATCTACAGGAAAGAGGGCCCTGCTGCCAGAATTGGCTCCTCGGAGCAAGGTGAGATGCCTCTGCAAAATACTATGGGTTTTGAGTGGCACAGTTTGGCAGCAAAGATAGACTTGTGAGCTCCTGAACTTAATCACAGTGTTCCACAATTAACTTGCTTAGGTCCGTGGATTTGCTGTTTCTCTGTTCCTGTTTCCAAGAAAAGGCCATGGGAACACAGTACAGCAAATAGCATAGTAACATATTTCTCCTCCCACGGAAATGGGATTTGCATGTACAGCTGTCTGTTTGGACAGTGAGAGCTGAGCGTAAGCCAGAATCCATTTCCACTTGTACGTCACAGGAGCTGAATATGAGGCATCTCTGGAGAAGTACTCTGTAAGTTTTCCTGAGAGGCTGCAAATCAGTGGAAAAGATGGGTGGACAGAGGGGATTATCAGCCAACAAATCTGCAGACTTCTTTGGGAAGGCTAGTATCAATTAAGATCATGAGCAAGGATTTCAATAAGTGATTCTCAACTCAGCTTTATATTCCAAATGTCAGATGAAAAATGTGTCTCACCCTTGTTGGTCTGTAGAGGCATTGCAATCAATTTAATTATTTAGCAAAGGAGGGAGAAAAGTGAATTATTGGACTGAAATACTAATGGAATTTTAAAGTATTAATAAATAAATATTTAACATCAAACTTGGTTAGTGTTTGATGAGTAAACAATCCTATAATCAGAGTAATACACAGCAGAGTGTTGTCTTTCATTTACTCCTAAATTTATAGGAGTCTTTCCATGTTGCATGAACAAATTCTGATGTTTCATTTCTGGTTTAGGTGACAGACATAGATTCCAGCTGTGACAAATCTTAACTATAGCTGCTGAGTAAGAACGAAGGTAGAAGCACACAGCCACGTGCAATGCTGCATTGTTTGATTAAACAAACCCCTCATTTCAGGAGATGGGAATTCTTAGTAATAATTCTCTGTAGGCTGTTGCTGCTCTTAGGTTTCCCAGCTTGTGCTGTCTGTCCTGCTGCACTGACATCTGCTGTGCTGTGAGTTTGTGAGTCAAGCAACGGTTTGAACAGGTGGCAGTTTCCCAGGGTGGGTTTTTTTTTTTGCATCCAGCTTCTTTCAAACACTCAGCCTGCACATGAATATAAAGATAGGGTCACAAAATATTATTCTTCATTCAGAGCATGAGTGTTTAAATGCAACATCTCTCTGAAACTCACAGGCAACCAACTACGACTACCTGAAAGGAGATTGCAGAGAGGTGAGTGTCATTCTCTTCTCCCTAGTAACATTATAGGAGGAGAGAAAATGGTCTCAGGTTGCCCCTGGGGAGGTTTAGATTGGATATTGGAATAAATTTCTTGACTGAAAGGATTATAAAACACTGGACTAGGGTCCCTGGGGAGGTAGTTGTATTGAACCAGGGCATTGTGGCAGAGCAGACGCACCCATCCTTGGAGGTATTTAAAAGATGAAGTGATACGGTGTTAAGGGATACGTTACAGCACCAGACATGGTAGAGTTAGATAATGGTTGGACTTTTCCAACCAAAACAATTCTATGATTCTTAGAAAATGTCACATGTTTAGAAGTATGTTCAGGAGCAAAGCTTCCTCAATTCCACAAATGCAAGCAAGAGTGGTGGCTTTCAGGGGAAGCTGTTACAATATGAATGGAATAATAAAATATTCCTTGAGCCAAAGGAAAATAGAGGATGGCTTGGCACCCCAACAAGATGAGGCCACACTGCCAATGTGGTTTCTTCAGACTAATGTAATGTTATTGTCTGGCTGCCTCTCAGACCCCCTTTTAACAAATTGACCAGTTTCAACCAAACTCTGTGGGAAAGCAGAGTTCTTTAAAAAAAATAAAGTTACTACAAGTTGAGTGTGTACAGAGGCAAGGAAGACTGAAACATTTGCTCTTTGCAAGGGAAATGAGGCCATATGAGTGTGGCAGCTGGACAGGCAGTGCATGTAAAACGGGCGGTTGAGCAGGACAGATGCAGCGTGGGCTTAGAGCAGCTGCTGCCACTGGCCAGACTCCTGCACTGGGGATGTGGGTAGAGACGGGCTATGGTGTGTAGGGAAACAGAGGGCATTGCAATTCAGTGGTCCTAAGGAACACTTATGGAGATATGTAGTAAGAGTAAGCAGAGGACAGGGAAGCACCTGGATTCCTTCATTGTGCTGCTCAGCAAGCTTGCTTAATGCAGTGGCTGGTGCACAGGTAATAAGCCATATTCGTTGCCATAGTAATTGACTTTACTGGTAGATCTGAAGCACATCTGTGTTCTGAGCAGCCCCTCATCATATGGGATCTGTCTATGATGATGTGTGATAGTAAATTGGAATAGGTAGTAGAAGATAGTGCAGGACAAACTGAGGACTGCAGCGCTTTGAAAAGAGCACTAGTGAACTGTGTAAATATCAGCTCTGTTTTATGCAGCTGTGTTCACTACCGTGCTACAAGTGACAAGCAAGGGTTTGGAGCACCTGTCTTGGTGGCTGGAACCCAATACCCAAGTTAAGCACATAGCCCCTTTACAAGAGTTTTGCTACGAAACCTGGAGTAACAGAGTGCTTTGCTGCCAGGAGAGGAAACTGCTGAGGAGCTGCCTATGGGGCACCCGGGACAGCTGGGATCTAAGTCCCACCCACAAGGTACTGCAGGGATCCAAACACAATGACATCTTGCCACCTGTAGCATCGAGACAAAGTGAAAACTGTTTCTCTGGAAGTTGGATGAGAAGATGAAGTCCAGGGAGCATTTCAGGTCCTCTTTGGAAAACATGGGAAGAGCAGACCCTTCCCTTTGCTTGCCCTTTTCTCTGCTGCCTGTCCCAGACTTTAGCTTTTCTTCAACTCTGGCAGTTGTGCTCACCTAGGCTGGGTGAGAGGCAGGGGTAGCCAGCGCTTCTGCAGCAGGCGCCAACATCCTCCTGATTTCTGGCTCTCAGAGATGTGTGCTCGCTGAGGGAGGCATGTGCAGAGCTGTCGAGAGCAGATGCAGTGCAGGCAGCCTGAATCACATTCTTCCAACTCTGTTTCTCAGCAGGGCACATATTCTGGGGCTGTGTTTTCCTTTGATTGATTACCTCTACCATTGTGGCACTGACATCTTACATGGGTGTCCTGCTTGGTCCCTTATCATGGGAGCATGAGGAATGATCATTGCTTAGCGACACCCATCGATAACAGTGAATAATAGCTGGGAAGGGAGGCAGGCGATAGTAGGAATATGCTGAACAGAGGTGCTATTATTCTTGGGACAGGAGGCTTCTGCAGAGGAGGAGGCAAGCTTGGAGGGTGGATGGGGCGGGGGATGTGGTGGGTGTCCTGTCATTGCTGATGTTTTCTGAGGCTCAGCAGATGGAGAGAAACATTGTCTAAGGATGGTCAAAGCTGGGAAGAAAAAAAAGCAAGGAGGGAAAGGGATGAAGTGAAAGGAGCTAAGAACCACGCTGGAGAGCATACAAACAGCCCAGTGACCTCTGATGCACAAGGGATGAAGGAAACAGACTGTGTTTGACTATGTGGACCATCTTGGTAATGATCTTCTGGATTTCAGCTGTCCTGGTAGGTACTCAGAGCTATTTATTCCCAAATGCATAAAATCACATGTTGCCTAAGTGCACCTCTATTCCATGAAGTAGTAGTGTCTTTGTTTAAAAAGGTCTGTGTAGAATCTGGGAGTATTATTTTGTTTTAACTTTATTCTTAGTTCTGCCACTTCCTGCACTAATCAACAGTGGTCAGATGCCTGATGCTGGATGCATCCTGTATAAAGACTGCTGCGTTACTAACCTGCTTTGGTAAACACAACAGGTTCTGTGATGAAGAAGAAAAAAACTTGATGCCATTTAGAGAATTTTTGTCGGTTTATATCAGTAAGCAATCTCTTAAGGGGGAATACCTACCTCTGCCAATGCCTCCCTTGACTCAGACTACAGGGATGCAGAGCTATGTTTGACCCACAGAATTTGATTTCTTTCTTCTAGCTTAATCGCTTTGCTAATTGCCATTGCTGAGCTATGGGTGCTCTGACCCATCAGGAAGGACAGCTGAACCTTGCCTGTGATCTCCAGGTGCTGCTCAGCTTACTTAGATTTTGAAAGCATATAAACCCAAGATTGAAATGTGTTCAGTCTGAATGTGAGAAGTTGGGAGAGGATCAAACTCTCACCAAATGTAAAAAAAAAAAAGCTGTGTCGTTACAGCTAATGGAAAAATAAATCTGTTTGTCCCAGGAGGGGCTTTGGTTCAAACTCTTGAGAAAAGCAGACTTCAGCCTAGACATTTAAATTGCAGAGTGAATGCAACCTGCAAACGTTTTTGTGTTTTGATTGTCTTCCACAATATAGATAGTGACTGTGATGGTTTTCTTCTTCTTTTGGTTTCTTATTCTTAGTACTACTTAAAGGACTCTATACATAGATGTCATTGCTCAGGGTGCCACTGAGAGCGTCTCTTTACAATTGTTCTTTTTCTGATCCTTCAAAACACCTGTTTTGATTTTTCCAGGCATCATTTTTCCTCTCATTTTAATTATCTTATTGAACTAAACCCACTTACTCTCAAATTAAATAGCTGTGAATTATGTGGCTGCAAATTTTGTTTATATTAAATAGCATTTAGACCCGTTCATTTTGCAAGTTAAAAGCTGTTTGGCTGTTGCTGTCAATATCACTAACTGCAGCTTTCTGCCCATTCTGGACATCTTGTTATCACAGCTATTTCGGTTTGAATAGATTTGGTATCTTGTTTTGTCTTTAAGCAAAATATGAGGATATCTTGCCCCCTCATCAAATCCTGACAGCCTGTGAGCTGGAAGTTGTTTCAGAGAACTGTTTAGGGAAAGGTGAAGAAACAGCACACAGAGGAACCCATTCTCTTCTGTGATTTCACGGTGTAGGGGCAGTTGTTTGCTTGTGGTCCCCATTGCAGGTGTAAACATGAGCGAGACCGAATGCAGTTGGTAGCAGCATTGGATTATCTGCCCGTGGCATGGGAAATGGGATTCCCTGTCGCTTGGTGAGCAGCTGTGGTGGTCCTGTGACAGCCGTGCTTCTGCCCAGCCTGCCTCATCAGGTGCCAGCATTGGCAAAGACTGACCAAGAGGCAACATTTGTGGCAAATAGCACCTGAAGGCTCTCTGTTTTCACTGGCTTTAAAATACTGTTACCTGCACATCTATTAGCAGGCAGTGGTATGAGAAGATTACTGTGGACATCACTTGGTGGGATGAAACAGTAATCATAAGGCATTAACTGCACCATATTCCTGCTTGAGCAACAAATTTTATGGTGAAAATAATGCTGTACCAGATCATCAAGGTGGCCTTTACAGCAAAACGTGCTGACCGCAGGCACCCTCAGCCTAGCAATAAGGAAATCTCATAGGCTTTAAATCTCTAAAGCAAAACCTTTCTTACAACATATGTTTCCTAAAAGAAAACAGTGCCCACAGCATGTGTAGCTTTTTTTAAGGTGAAAATTTTTCCTGTTTCAGAGATTATTCCTGACGTGGTTGCTAGCATTTATTTTTACATATGTTCAGTATCATCTTGAATGACTCAGATGCAGCTAATATTGTTTCCTAATGTATTTTTAAGGCAACTTTCAGACAGACATAATGTAGCAGAAGTATGTTGTGGGTCTCAACTGTCACATTTGTATTTGTGTACTCTGAAGAAGTATGAAATTGCTTTACTGTTGGTAATCATGTAGCTAACAATAGAAAATAATTAATAATACACATTAAAAAAACATGTCAGTATTTAGAAATGATCAAATTCAACCTTCAGCTAACAATTGAAATGTAATTGAAATGCAATTAAATTTCAGTCAGACATTTCCATGTTTGTTTTTGTTTTTTTTTTTAAAAATTGATTTTTAAAATCTATTATTCCCACCACCCCCCCGACAATATGTGGATTAAAAATGCATTTGAATCCTGGCATCAGAGGACAGTTTATTTTATCTGAATTCTTTGTGTGTTGATTCCAGAAAATTCACTATGTTATCCAAAACCAAATAGTTTTCAGTTTATTTATTTCATGATGCACAAAGACAAAGAAGGAAGATGCTGAGGTTAAACACAACAAGCCAATTAGATGAGGCAAGATACACTGCTGAAGAGATCAAACTTTGTTCAGAAATACAATACCCGGAATACTTCCAGCCGAAATCCCTGGAAATGTAGTCACTGATTTTTGTTAGGCTAAAATGTATTAGTAGGAAATTAATAATTCTCATTACAAGGTTTTCAGTGATCGTTCTCTCTCCTAAATCTAATCTGCAAGCGGTCAGCAATGCCACAAGATTCATTAAGTTGAGTAGTAATATGATGCTGATGATACTTTTCAGGTAGTGCATCTTGATGACTTGCTTTTAATCTTTTAAGTATGTGTGTACATAAGCACATATATGTATGTACCTGCAAGTTCCACGGTGGGGATTTATGAAGACATTTAGCTTTGTTCATGAGAGTGGAATTATTGAAAATGTTACAATGGGAATCCATTTCAGGTTTTTTTAATACCCCAAAACTATAGAAACTGTTAAAATAACAAAAATGATAGAAATAGTTTTTCAACACGAGACAAAATTGGGACCCTGTCCTGCAAATGGTTTTGTAATGATTTTTCTAATACCTGCCATTTTAATGGTTAGTAACTGGTTTGTAAACTCATTTTGGTCCAGCTGTGTATGACACAAAGGGTGCATTTAACTGCTGCATCAGACTTAAGAGTAACATTTCCACATTGCTTTGTGAGAAAAGAGCACGGGGCAGGACAGGAAGAGGAGAAAGTTATCTTAGGACAAATTACTGTCTGGGATCTAGCAAAACTGGGCAAGATTCTGCTTTCAGATCAGCTCCTGCAGCTTCCTGATCGGTAGCAGTGAAACAGCCTTCAATGGTTTGCAACCAATGGACGTATTTGAATCACTTATGCCTGGGAAAATAACCTGCCAAGTCTATGGTTTTAACACTGCCAGGAGCAAATAATTAATTCCCTGTTGCAGTGCCCTGGATGTTTCTGCAGTCTTTTGGAACAACATCCTGCCCATGTACTTAATTTAGCAGAATAACACATTCGTTTTTCTCAGTAACAGTAATGTCAGCAAAAGGGAAAAGGCAGAAACTCCGTCTGTGTTTGCCTGCTGCTACTATAAAAAAGAAGATTTAATTGGGAAAATTGACTGTATTTCGAGGAAATGTTACCCACAATCAGTTGATGGAATTACATGACAAAGGTGAATCCCATCAAAGGGATATAAGCTCTAAGAGAAGTGATTTTACTGCTTTTAAAATTTGCAGGTCAGAGCTGTCCCTCCTGTCTGTGACCTCCTGAGTGTCCTGAAAAAGGAGGAGGAAAACTGTGCTAAGACACTGTTGCTGGAGGCAAAGAACAGAACACCTGAAAATGATCAGCTCCTGAGCTCAGGTAAAAGCTAAGTCAATATACACAGTAAAAAAGGCTGTGGATGGCCTCGGAATCAGTTATCTCCACATCCCTTCCTATAGGAGGCATGTGTCTTGCATGCATCTCTCACATACGAGCAGAAAACCAGGTAAGATCTGATATAGGGCTCCAAGAGTGGAATTTTGACCTTACTGTGACAGCAAATGTAGGAGTCTTCTAACTCAGCTGCTCAAGTGCAGTCTTTACAACTATGAAGTCAACAACAAAACCTTACAAATTGCAGAGGATTTGTTATTCTCATCTTGGACAATTACTGTTGTATAAAGTCAGCTCAGTAAGTGTAAACTTACTTAAGTATATTTGCCTTCAAAATCAATGAATACCAGCAGCCAACATTTATATCATGTGGCCTGAAGGTCCTCGTTGCTTCCTTTTTGCTCTAACTTATTGTCATGTAACAGAACTCTTGCATATCAAAGAGTATTTATCATTATATAAAGGAACTTTTTGGCCTGCTGAGGTCTTGTCTGGTTCTGAATCCTCATTGCATAGACATCTTTGCTTTCACATATGAGTAAGTGTGTTCATGTGCAAGGGGTCTCAGGCAGGTAACTGCAAGCAATTATTGAAGCTTGCCTATGAACTGAGTGTTGGCTCCCCCAGCATGCGGCTGGGTCAGCATCTCACAGAGCATATTGGATGGTGGCAACAGATGTGACTATTTTTTGGCCATGGCCACTCATCACCACTAAGGATGGGTTTGTGTCATTTGCAGCATCTTGCAGACTGCTCAGGGTGACTTTTGTGGACCGTGACATGGCAAGGTCCTCACCAGTGTGTAAAGTGAAGGAAAGGAGCTCCTGTGAGATGTGCTGTATGCAGGGTGTGCTGGCTGGAGATATGATGTTGCGCATGGCAAGAATCAAGAATTTGTCTTAGTTTTCTTAGTTTCTTAGGATTCCTCTCTCTGATAGAGAGTGTGGGAGGCACAGAACTGTTTCACTATGACCTGGCCCAAAGTTAGAACTCAGAGGTAAGGTCTTTTGCCTGGTTTCTTAGAATGTCTGGTATTTTATTCTGTTTTATTCTCGTGAGCCTTGCAGATTGATGGGTGTGAGCACAACTTCAGGGCATTATGTCCATGTAGCAGTGACAAGGTCCCTTATGGCAGGTTGCCAGTTACTTCAGAATACAGATCTGTCTCATTCCATGTAAAAGGCTTGATGATATGAATAAATCAAGATTGTTTGTTTCCTTCCCTCATGTCCTTCACCAAAGATGAGAGTGGTTTGACCATCCAGCTGATTTTGTGCTTTAATCCTGTGACATGGCTGTAATGTTGAGCTCTGTGTTTCCTCTGCACCAGAGCTCCAAAGATGCAAACAAGTTAAACTTCACTGGATAGTGCAGGTGTAGCCCAGCGTTAGCATTAGCAGGCAGTAACATTTTACAGATAGTATCATTCTTATTTTAAGCAAGTACTAATTTCTTAGCAGAGACTTAATCCAATTTTAAGTTGGATCCAAATCTTTACAATTCTCCCGAGGCCTTTTGCTACTGGAAATTCTTAAACAGAGTAATTCTATCTTTTGCTCCCCAAATCTACAGAGAGGTGAGATAGAAGTATAGATAGGACTGTGTTAAATCTTGAGCAAAGCATTTCCAGTGGCTGTCAACATTGCACTTTTAACATTACAAGTCAGATCAAACAAGACATACTGTTGTTGGCTCAGGACTATCCATGTAGCAGAAGGTTTTAAGCTGAAAGTGAGTAGTGACTAAGACCCTCTCTGTCTCTGTACCTCTGCTAATGCATCTTCTCCTGGTAGTAAAACCCCAAGAAAATAAACAGAGGTAAGATGCACACCTTTACCGAAGTAATGGGGAGAGCCCAGGGGTTTCCTTACACCGGTGTTTATTCAAGGGAATGTTGTTACCTTGGTAAATGATGGAGTAATTATTTTATTCTGGGAAATAATGCATTTGCAAATACCTCCAGCCTTTGATTATCTGCATGTCTGAGGTCTGTGTGCAAAAAAATTGCCTACAAGAACTTCCATTTGAAGAGGAGAGAAACAAAGCCCTTAGTGGGTCATACAGAGAAAAAGAAAGGTGGCTTTGCAGGGTGTAGGTCACCTTCCATACTCCAGCCAGTCAGAAACAAAGCACAGGACAGGTTTCTGTGGTGCCATCTCTCCTGCAGTGCTGACATCTCTGTAAAAATGGCACAAATTCACAGGACTAGTTGTGGTAGAATTAGGCACAAAGTACCTGAGCAGTAAGTGTTTCACATCCTTCTGCAGCATAAGGAAAAGAGAACTCTACCTTTGCGATACCTTTAGCTTGGAGAATGGAGAAGTGTTACATTAACAGCCCAACTCATAGCTATGGTCTTTTTTGTGCAAGAGTGAGGATGGGATACTTCTCTCATGTGAAGGTAACAGGGGAGGGAAGCTGCTGGAGATCTGAGACCTCTGGTCATGACCACACTACGTGTGCTTTCTGGGGTAAATACTCTGTTGGCCACTTAAGGGAGTTGTCAAAGATCACAAGGATGTCAGGGAGGTGCTGCTGTGCTCTGCCTCCATCCAGGAGGCTCTTTAGTGAGGTAGGAGCAGGTGGCACTGTCTTTGCTCTATGGACAAGAAGCCCACCTGCAGGAGGAATGACTTGACTGCTTTTTGTTTTGTCCTCCTGGGGGAGACCATTCTAACATAATAATTTTGCCAGGTTGTTCTGTGTGTTGAGTCTGATTTCAGGGTTTTGTGCTTTGGCATGGCATTGGCATGAAGGCTTCGTAGTCCAAACAATGCAGCAATGACTAAGGCATAAATACCACCCAATGTCATGCTTCATTTCCCATTAAAGTGATGCTTTGAAGTAACTGGTTTAAATAGTTACCAAGCCACATAAACATTGTCACAGGAAGGACACAAGAGCAGAGGTGGTGAGGCTGTGAAAAGCTTTGTATTTTCAGGCCCTAGGACTGTTGTGCAGGAGGAAACCAATACATTTCTGGAAATGTAAATACTTGTGTCAGGCTAATGGAGTCTGGCCTTATAAAGCATGAAACATTTGAAGAGAGCACTCAGCACTTCCTCCCCTCCATTTTCAGTGAGTGTGCAGGACATTCACCTCATACAAGGACTTGCCAGGCGTAGGGTGGTCCTGGCATGCTCCAATCACCTCTTTTTCACCTGCTGTGTTACAAAACCCACAGAGAAGGCTTTGCTAAAACCAGTGACAGTGAGCAGAGGCAAAAAGGAACCAACCTAAATTATTTCCACTTGTGTCTGGAGAAGAGCAAAATAAGAGAGACACTTTCTCTGTGGCACAAACTGTAGGTCTCATTTATTGATGGTCTGTAGCACATGCCAAAATTCATCTATCTAGCTTCTAGCACCTAAGCAAAATGTCTAATCTGGGATCATTATTATGTTGTGACACCGCTGACCATCGGCTCCCTGGTGTGGCTCTACCAGAGAGCAACACAGTCATGCTGAGAGTACCATTGGAAAAGTCTCCCTCACATCCTGACTCTGTGAAGGGACCACGGCAAGCCCAGCCTTAAAATAAGCAGCCCTTGCACCTATCTGAAGGAAATGGAGCGAATCTGGGCACTTTTGGACAGTTCCTACAGCTGATAGAGGCCTTAGATGGCAGAAAGTGCAAGGAGGGCAATTGAGCTACAGGATTGTGCTGTTCAGTGGCTGCTCTGGGGTGGGTCCTCCAACAGGCATATCACAGGCCTGGCCTTTGAGAGAACACCATGTGGGGGCAGATTTTGCCAAAATATTGGTGTGTATCCATGTTGTGCTCTGGCATGTAAATGTGATGACCCTCACTTTACAGTCCCAGAGACTGACAGAGCTTGGCAAAGTTTTGCTCTTCTGCAGCAGAAAAGCCATTGAGACCCTCGGCCAAGCCTGATAAGTAATCTGCAGCAGTTTTTCACTGCAGTACAGTTTTGGTGTGATGGGAGAAATGAACATGCAGAAGAGTATTTGTGGTGACACAAGGATGACATTAATGCCGTTCCTATCTCTGTCTTCCCCAGTATCATTCTGAAGCTGTTTAAACTCCTAGTCAAGTTGTATCTTCTTCTGCTTACAAAAGGATTATGTAAGAAAAACAGTAGGGTGAATTAAAGTGGAAGCTTTAAAAGACTGAAAAGTGAGATTAAAAAACCACATGTCTGGTTTCTTTCATCTTTCCAGGGCATCCAATAATTACCAGAAGATAGACGGGTAGCAAAGGACCTGACACAAAGTTCACAATGCCCCAGGTTGCTCTTTGGCTAGCAGACACCAGTGGAGTCAAGGACCAGAATGGGACAGGTCTAGAGCTTGCTGGTGCTGATTTGAAGCAAGCAGGATCTTACATCCTATCCAGGTCTCGATAGGTCTCAGCAGGACTTGGTCTGTCTCATCCACCTTGCTTTCCAGGGCCCTGAGCATCTTTGTTATCATACCTGCCTTGGTCCTTGGGAGACATTGCATGGTATTGTCATGCTTGGAGGTGTGTCACAGTGTTCTGTTGCTGGGAGAGGTTTCATGGTGTTAAGTCACTGGGAGACGCTGAATACTGTTTCATTTTTGCCCTCTCAGGCAGATGTGCTGGAATGTGGGATAACATGAGCTGCTGGCCTTCCTCAGCTGTGGGACAGACTGTCAATGCTCACTGCCCTGAATTCTTCCAGATGCTGACTGGGAAAAAAGGTAACACTCAAAGGATGTTTTTCTTATGCAGGTGTTTTGGTTTTTTTTACTGTTATTTATTTTCAAATGTGTTATTTACAAAGGTGCCACTATCAGGTATGAACTTGATATGAAATTAGGTCCCTTCTTCTTTTAAAAAACAGTGGTCACTTTGCAGCTCAATTTCCAACACTAAACTAAACATGGCAAAGCCTGGAATTGAAGAAGCAAGATGTTTTAAGCATTTGTTTTTCTTAGCCAGGTGAAGAAAAGTGCAAGAAGTAAATGCTATCCTGAAAAAGAGGATTTTACCATGGTTTCAGCATGGTTTCTTAAGGGACAGAGTTTCCTCCACTCAGGCTCTGTATTTATGTATTTCTCTCCGTCTTTCCCCTTCTAATCACTCTTAGAGCCAGTGGCTGATCTCAGATGAGCTGGACATGGAGAAAATTTCACATAGTATTAAGTTCATACAAGTTTTGGCAAAGCAGACAGCCAGGCAAGGGGAAAAGATTTCTTTTTTACCTTCATCAGGTATCACTGGGGATCATTGCATGGCTGTGACAGGCTCCACACAAATGGCATAAGTTTGGAAGAATTCAGGTTTCATGGCTTACTAAACAGCTTACTCAAAAACAGATGAGCTCAAGCAACATTTGTTGTCCTTTTTCTGAAATCAAAAAGGGGAGAAGCTAGAAATGAAGTGAAATTTATTTCCACTATGCTACAGCAATCATAGTCATAAGCCATTAAGGAGTTTCTGCCTACTTTCTTTTCATTTCTACTTTTCAGCAATGCCCAAGAAATGTGCTTACATTTCTCTTCAGTGAGTTAATGACTCAAATCAGAAGAGGTTTTTGCATTCTTCAGTTATAGGACAGGGATTAATGAGGTCCAGTACTTACAGAAAAGCAGACAGATTAATTTTATGAAGGGAGGAACAGGAGACAAAGTATTAGATTGTCTAATAAATATTAGATAAGTCAGAGGAGAAGCACTTAGTGCTCTTTAAATAAAATTAGACATAGATCATCCAGATTAAATTAAATACTGTGGTACTTTTTCTACACATGAACAGTAGCTGCCCTCTGAATCCTATAATCTGGTTTAAAGACAGAGGATAAACTACACAAAGCCACAGATCGCTAAAGAAACCATCCGTCTGGCATGCACTCACGAATCTTTAGCATGGTGATACCATCCCTTAAATGCCGTAAATTAAATCCGTGCTGGTACAACCACTAGGGGGAACTACTCCCTGCCTCTGGGCTTTGCACAGGGTAGGAAACGCAGAGATTTGTACATCCAAAGATCATAATTACATCTCAAAATGTGCATTGCATTGTTTTGGAGATAGTCTAACAGCTTTAAACTTTAGTTGCCCTCCTTATCGGGAAGCCAAGCTGAGCCACTTCTGATAAGCAATATTCAAAGTGACAGTGTTCAAAACCCAAGACATGGTCTATTGGCATTTGTATCTTATTTCAGTCTCTGTATCGGGCATTTTGGGTCAAATAGCCACATTCTTCTCTGACTCTACTGCGGTTGCCTTGTGACTGGTGTTTAATTACTGCTGCAGTTGTTGCCCTCTTTGAAGCAGTTTTGCAAAAGAAAAACAAAGATTTGTTTGCTTGCAAAAAAGGGGAAGTTTTCTCTTCTCACCAATTACAAAGTAGATGGGCAGCCACAGATGCCAAATAGGCATAAGCTAAGGGATGCAGATAACTCTGATTTCTGACCAAGCCCTAGTCTGCTGAGATTTGTGCTGACATCTAGTCTTAGATTTGCAACTCAAACTGTCTTCCCTCTTCCCACAAAACAGACCAAAGAAACAAAATAATATGGAACAAAGTAACATAACTGAAGTTCACATCCAGACCTGCATATCATGTCTCAGGCAGGAAATGAGGAAAGGTATGAAGAGTGTGGGGATTCAGAGACAGAGAAGAAGGTCACATCAGATGGCCCTTGTTCCATGGTTATCCCTTTAGTCAATGTTCCCTCCTGCCTAGGCAACTCCAAAACCCTCCAAGACACCAGTAAATACCAGGCACCAACATTAGACAGACTGCAAACCCCAATTCTGTTCTGGGTGGGCCGTGCTGCAGTTTTTAGCCTTGTTAAAACTGTGTTCACATCCATCAGTATAATATGCCCTGCAACATCTCCCATGCTTTGCAGGTAACTCAATCACATGCACACACCAACACAGAGCTGCAGCTCTTCTTGTCTGATCTACTTTGACATCCTCAGGCAAAACAGTTACAGGCATGTTTACAAGCACAACTCTGCTCTAAGTACATGTGTTAATTGAAGCTGAAGTAAAATATTTGCCACCATACCACTCCCTTGCTGAGTCCCAGGGCAGGCTGGGGACATTGCAACTGGGCATAGAAGATGTGGCTTAAAAAACAGGCCTAGTCCTTTCGAAGATGCTAAGATGGATCAAGATGTTCATAAAAGCATCAAAATAATAGTTTGATACTGACACACCCAGAGTTCTTCCCGTGTGGAGATCTCATCATGTTTGCCTTCAGTTTTAGATAAGTGAGTTCAAATCAAGTGCAGACATGCTGTCAGGTCACCAGAATTAGCCTAGAGGTAGCAGGAGCTCTGACTGTCCTGACAGACCCAGCAGGGCTCCAGAGAACGTGAACCAGTGCCAAACACTACTGCATATGAATCTCTCTCTCTTCCCTCGATGCTGTGGAGATGTTTTGCAAGAGATACCATGTATTTCCTGGGCCCCTCAGTTTAAGAGGGACATTGAGATGCTTGAACGTGCAGGCTTGAGGTGAGGAAAGTTCTTCACTGAGAGAGTCATTGGCCACTGGAATGGGCTGCCCAGGGAGGTGGTGGAGTCGCCGTCCCTGGAGCTGTTCAAGGCAGGATTGGACGTGGCACTTGGTGCCATGGTCTAGCCTTGAGCTCTGTGGTAACAGGTTGGACTTGATGATCTATGAGGTCTCTTCCAACCTTGGTGATACTGTGATACTGTGATAGATAGATGCCCTAGAGTCCCTATGGCTAAATGTGTGGGCAAAAATAGACTTTTATGGTGCCTTTTGGCAAGGCTTCTACTAAGAAGACCTCTGCGAAGCCTTGCCAGTATTGCCCTTGCTGTAGCAAGGCCAGGGTTTCACTCATGTTTTTAAAGTGTGGCTACTACCTGCCAGATGACTGTGATTAGGACACTGGGAAGTGGATTTGCTTCTTTGTAAGCTTCTCTTCTCTTCAGCACATAACCTACATGCCTGCTATAGTAATTTTCTTCTCTACTTCAGTGCAAAATATGAATATGGAAATCCTAAAACTTGTTCTATTTGACCATGTGCAGCTTTGCTAGGGAGCCATCTTGCTCAGCTTTAGGAGCCTAGAAGTCTGATGTACCAGCAGGAATGGGTCAGATGTGTACCAGCAGGAGTGGGTCAGTGGCCCACTGCAGATGTCAGTCACAAAATGAGATGAATTCTGCAAATGCCTCCTTTCTTCACTGACTAGGAAGACAGTCATGAGGGACACAGTTGAACTGCAGCCTTTAATTTTTGAAAGTCTAACTTAATCAAGGGGAATTCCATCCTAACCTTTTGCATGTAAGCAAGAAAATCAACATTCTAAAATAATAACTGTCTAGACTTGTCTCTGGTGACAAGTCTTTTATTTTTCATTTAAATCTCATCAAAAATCTGTGACCATCTGAAGTTCTGTGTTCTCTTCAGACCATGACAAACCACAGTAAGGAGGTGGGAACACTCAGGAAAGTATCAGATTTGAGTGGAGTATGAATCTGTGATTGAACAAGTCATGTGTTTGCTGATCTTGGAATACTGGCCAAGAAACACCAGATGTACTGAACAGCATTATTTATGTTGCAATTAATAAAAACACATCCATCACAGGCATTCCTGAGTTGGCAAACAATATTATGACCCACACAAGTACACTGGGCAAGTATCAACATAATCAGCTCAGCTGCATTTCACCTCCAGCTATGCAGAGTGCACTGCCTTAGGGGAAATATTCTCTTTGACTTAGAGCAAGCCTGTGTATTGGTGACTGATCCCCTGAGGAGAGCAAAGGTATAATTGGAAATGATTACACCTGGCTTTGTCTTTTTGTTGTTGTTTTTATCACCACAGGTTTTGTCTACCGAAACTGTACCAGTGAGGGTTGGTCAGACCCATATCCAAGACCCGATATCGCTTGTGGCTACAATGTCAATGACACAACAAATGAGGCCAGAGTGAGTCTAAGTGCCTGTGTCACAGATATGCTGCTCTGGGGTCCTGGAGGGGGAGTATTTTAAGCAGAGACCGAATGATGTTGTGATTTATCTAGGGTGGGGTTATTGTTGCAGGTATTTTTCAGCATAAGTGCTTCCTCCAAATGATTGGAATGGGTTGCTCAGGGTAAAACTTCAGTAGCTGGTCTTAAAAGAGAAGTCATTTGTTAAATAGGAGAAGACATCTTCCTCTTGGTATGAGTTGATTTCTACCAGCCAGTCAATGTGAATATATGTTCCCCTGCAGCGTTCCTATTTCATGACTTTGAAGATCATGTACACCATTGGATACTGCACCTCACTCGTGACGCTGATGATAGCCTTAGCAGTCTTGGTCTCTTTTAGGTGAGAAGAAGCATCTCTGCTTTGTGTTTGGCCAAGACTTCTGGTCACCTCAGCTGACACAAATTCTTCTGTTGGCTTTCAGGGCAAGTTAAAAATTTTAGGAGGTATGAAAACCTTCACAGAACTCACTCACAAAAAAAATATCTCTGAGTTTAGACTCCTGGAAGATGTCAGGGCTACTCCTCATGTTGTGTTCTGCTGTCCTTTCCAAAATGTCACTAGCTGGATGTATTTTGCTGACTTGCAGTTGCACAACCTCCCTTCTGAGGTCTTCCCATGATTTCAGTGTCCCTTGGGCACTGTCTTTTCTTCCACTGTTCTTTTCTCCACTTAAGACTGTGGCTGAAACTTTGCTCCTAGTGCAGCTGCACTGATTTCTGGGAAAGTATTTCACGTTTACAGCAGTGATTTGTCAGTCAGTCAGATAATCTTCACGCATCCTTATAATCTGGAATTTGTACTTTGCTGCTTATTCAGTGAAATTAATTCCCCTTAGAGTAAGTGTCAGGGCGGCAACTCTGGGCAGAGGGAACACCAGCTACTTTGCAAACTCATCCTCAGGCTGCATGGCCTCTGGACTCAGATTATGTGGCAACTTAATGCAGAAGACATTGCAGGCACAAGTGCATTGTGTAGACAAACCAAATAAATCCACCAAGGTGTGGATAAACACCTTGGGCTCATATTACTCCAGAAGGGAGGGAGGGAAGCTACATCTAAAATATTGGTGTGAAACTGCAATTCTTCTGGCAATGTTCAGCTTGGTTTAGTACCTGAGTGGAGCAGAGGTAGCCTTGCCTTTGTAAGGCCTTCTCTACGATATTGCTCCTAGGAAATGTCTTAGTCTTCCTTTCACAGACAGAAATACAGCTTTCTTAATTTGTTGGTTTAGTATTGAAACCTGTCTGTGTTGGCTAGGAATGTCGCTTCACAGGGTCTCTGTCTCTTTTTGTAACAGAAGACTTCGCTGTACAAGGAACTACATCCATATGCATCTCTTCACATCATTCATTTTGAGAGCCTCATCCAACTTCATCAAGGATGCAATTTTGTTTTCTTCTGAAGACACAAATTACTGCGGGTCATACACGGTAACCCTCTCACCTTCCAGCTTGCTCCGTGCCTCAGTCTGGCTGGAGGATCCCAGCAGGAGTTAGTTTGCAGGGAATGAAATATCTGTCTCAGCTTTCCATTCAGCACGAGGGGTTATGGGAGGAGACTTCCACTGCTCTATCTTGTATGCTGGTTGTTCCTGGCAGAAATGTCCCTGTTTGAGGTGGGTGATAATGGCATAGGGCCACACAAGCAGCCCAGGCTGAATCATACACACAGAAATCCAGATGCAGTTCCTCCTGACTACAGACACCTTTGTAACTATTGGAGTAGAAGGCATATAGGTTAGTCTGAAGTAGGCACCTGCATTCATCATCTTGATTGCATTGACTATATGGTCACAGAAGGCACCACGAGTTCAGCACATTGACCCAGAAGTGTCTAAATGCGGGTGTCTCAGGCTGTGAACACTGCATGCAAAACCAGAGTGGAGATTATGACATAAATTTTAGACAAGGAGGGCAGGAAGAGTAAGAGAACACACTAAATATTGCTGTGTGAAATCTGACAGTAAGATATGGTTTGCACCCAGAGAGCATGCAAAAAGAACCTCCCAATTTTTATTTTTTTAATAGTTTTTCCTTTCTTTTTCTTTTTATTGACAGCATTCTGTCTTGAAAACTGGGAGGGAGGAGCACTGGAGATGATGTTTAATGCTTTTAACCTAACCCAAAGAATTAGGGAGAGAAATAAACACATTAAAAAAAGGGGTTTGGTTTGTTTGTTCACCCTGCCCAGTATTGTTATGGTTTTGTGGCTGAAAAAAAAAAATCAACCTTTGGAGCAAATCTTACCTTATCATTATTGACCCTTGCTCAGAGGGAAAAAAGACTGACAAATACATTCATGTGCTTCTGTAAGACAATATTAGTGCTATTGATACTAACAAGGTTGTAGTAGTAGTGGAACTCCTCTAAGAGAGACAGTAAACAAACATGTGTACATGAAACGTTTGGTCCTTTCTAGTGAGGCAGCTGATGAGTGAGTTTAGGAGTGCCAGTCCTGCTTTCTTGTCATGTAAATGCCTGTCTTAAAAACATCACTTTAGTCCTTCAATTGCTATAAAATATCCATTTCCCAGGATTTATCTACAGGTCATTCCCTTTGATTGAAGGTAGACACAAATCCAGGTAGAAGCTAATTACTCTCTCTTTCCTCAGGTTGGGTGTAAGCTCACCATGGTCTTCTTTCAGTACTGTATCATGTCTAACTACAGCTGGCTCCTTGTGGAGGGACTATACCTCCACACTCTCCTGGTTATTTCTTTCTTCTCAGAAAGGAAGTTCCTCTGGTGGTTCATCGCCCTCGGATGGGGTATGGTTCTAATTATTTCAGTAAGAAGAACTGTGGGTTTGTTTTGCCTTCGGAGTGGATTTGTGGAGCAGTAACTAGCTTTTCCATTTGCAGGTGCTCCAACTGTATTTGTGGCTGCGTGGGCGACTGCTAGGCAGCTCCATGAAAATATCGGGTGAGTTGTGTGGAGTAGGGGAAGGTGGCACTCCGAGGGAAGCATGCAGCCCCATACAGGTTGTTCCGCAGTGTTCTGCTCGTTTCTAAACCACTGGCGGCTAAGCAAACCAACTACCACCCTGCTGTGGTGCAAGCCTGGATCTTAGTGCATGTGGGAGTAGAGCTCCAGCTCAGCAACTTGAGAAAAGGCCTCGAATTTCATTTTGGCATTTTCAGGGGTAGGAGATAGCCTTCAAGTACGAGTTCAACCCAGGATGTTTTCAGCATCTGTATTTGACTTACTTCATAGTGAAACTTTACTCCTTTCTCTGCTCCCTTACAAAATTTTGCACAGTAGTTTTACTTTGAAGGCAGGATCATAGAATCATAGAATGGTTTAGGTTGGAAGGGACCTCAAGGATCATCCAGCTCCAACCCCCTGCCATAGGCAGGGACACCTCCCACTAGAGCAGGTTGCTCAAGGCCTCATCCAGCCTAGCCTTAAACGCCTCCAGGGAGGAAGCATCCACAACCTCCCTGGGCAACCTGTTCCAGTGTCTTACCACCCTCACTGTAAAGAACTTCCTCCTAACATCCAGTCGGAATCTCCCCTCCTCCAGCTTAAACCCATTCCTCCTCGTCCTGACATTACTAGACCTTGTCAATAGTCCCTCCCCAGCCTTCCTGTAGGCTCCCTTCAGATACTGGAAAGCCACTCTAAGGTCTCCTCGAAGCCTTCTCTTCTCCAGGCTTAAAAGCCCCAGCTCTCTCAGCCTGTCCTCATAGCAGAGGTGCTCCAGCCCTCTGCTAGATATACTTTTGTCCACTGCAAGTGAGCAGTTTTCTGTCAAAGATGTCAGATTGCTACGTGAGAATGGAGAAATTATTTTTGTTAAATGAATAGAGGCCTATCTGAAATGTGAAACAGACTAAACCTCTTTGAAAAGACCCCAGTGTTTTGATAACTGACTGCACCTTCTCTTCTATTTTTACAGGTGTTGGGACATCAACACTAACGCAAATACCTGGTGGATCATTAGAGGCCCTATAGTTTTCTCTATTTTTGTAAGTCTTTTCTGGGACAAACAGATTCAAACTGTATTTTCAAATATTGTGAAGTCATGTACTCAACATGCTTTAGAAGTGTGTTAATGAACTGATCTTAGACATGTGTCTGCACTTGTGTCACATGAATTACTGCTTAAGCAACTTCTGCTCAGCAGGATTTAGTCAGTAACTAATGCCCCGAAGCTAAGTTCACAAGGAAAGCTAGAATGTCCTCCCAAGAAGCAAGAGCTTGAAGAAGATCAGGTTTCCACATCCTGTTGATTTCAGATGAACTTGGCTGGCTTGTGGAAGCTTGTTTTGGACTGTTTGAAGGAAGGCTGTGGAGGAGAAACGAAGTGGCTGTACGTTTCAGTACAATTGCCTTTGTGTCTCCCGGTCAATGCCCCTCTTAGCAAAGCCAAAACCAACTTGCACTACGCGACCACTAGCTTTTGTTTTCAGCAATGAAAGCAGGTCACAGGCTGCATGCACTGTGTTAATGGACTGCAATTAGACTACTGTGGCATTGCTCACTGAAATAGGGCAGAGGCACTGACGATCAATGGGAACTTGCTCGGTACAAGGCAGTAACGTCAAGAATAGTTTGGTACACACGATACTCAGCATCTACAGTTTGAGCACTTACTGGTGCTCAGAACCTTAGGTACAAAGGGGCTGGAGCTGGTTTTTGGAGTTCCGCTCGATGGAGATTCTCTGGGACAGACTGCTCTGCGATGATCTATCCAAAACCCAAGTATGAAAACACGCAAACTGCTAGTTACTGTCAAGTAGTCCTCTGACACTCCAAACGAGAACCCAGAAGTCGGTTCAGGTTTCAGTGTTGCCAGTATGAGCCATTATGTTTGCAAAATACAAACTGCAGCACTTGCACGTTCTCTTGGAAACCCAGGAAATGGTGAGTTACAGTTCTGCTCCCTTTTACCACTGAGCAATCTTTGAACCCAATCCTTCAACTCAAGACAAGCAGGAGACCGCACAACTGATTCAGGATCAACTTAACGCAGCCACAGCATTTACTTATTTAATAAAACAACTCCAGGAGCCATTCAGTAATATTTAAATACCATCAAGCCCCAGGCATTCTTCAAGGCAAAGAGCCCAATCTTAATTTATCTTTTGACGGCCACCACCCGCTATCCCCTTCAAAGTTCCTCCAAGTCCTGATCACACCCATCTTAGCCACTTAGGACAGAGCCGCCTGCATGACTCTGCCTCTTTGCCTAAAAGAGGCTTTTCTCCAGCCCATAGCCATAGACAAACAAACTGCCAGTCCTTCAGAATTCAGATCTAATCACTTTATTCCTCACAGCACACGGTCGTTGGCAGTTCAAAGAACAGAAAATCAACACCGATAAACTCCTTTGTGCTCCTGGGCTAACATTCATTGCTGTGCTGCTAGCGGGAAATCCCTCGCAGCATGAATCCCACCGTCCCCCGCTTTCCCAGTAGTTTTCGTCTGCAAGAAGTCCTAATCAGCCTACACTGCTCATGCCTGACCTAGTGATTTAAAAATGCCAGAATCTCCAAACCCGAACCTCCTTTCCCCCACCAACGCCACAAATCATTTCAGTCTTCACGTTTCTCATCCCTAGCTCCCCTCCTTTCCTCACTCCTCCCCAGTTCCCAAAGCAGACGAGCCTTCTCCAGGCACCCTGACCACGCAGCCAGTTGTTCCCTTTTCATCCAATAATTTAGGGAACCCAAGGACATCCTGAGCCTGTCCCATCTCTATAGTAGACTTGCTTCTCTTAGGGAAACCCAGCACCTCGGAGCCCTGTTGCATCACCTACAGGCATGTACAAGCTACTATGATGGGGACACACCACTTCCACGGTGCTTTCAGGTGCAAGGAAGGTTTAAGGGCCCGCCACCGCACAGGATATAGGAAAAGGGGTGCTGGTGCCGGTCAGAGGGCTGTGTAGATGCGGGAGTAGCGCAGGGTGATGGATGGAGCCCTGAGGCAAACCGCAGATAAACCTGAGGTCAGTCCGGAGTGGTTACTCCCTGCTGGCCGTGGGAGAGGCTCGCTCAGGCCGGCTTTGCCTCCCCTGCCTTTGTGCTCCTTGCCTGAGGGCCAAACGAGGAGAAACATCTATTGCTTCACCTTCACCCAAACCCAGCAACAGATACACGTTTTAATCTGATATCCAATCGAGGGGGATGCAAAGGAAGACCTCAGTGTGACTTTTGTATGCTGACTTCTAACCACTTTGCCTCCACCATCCCAAACCACGCTGTGTCTTTTGGTGGAGAACAAATGGTGATTGCAGTCCTAGTCAATGGACTTCAGTGCTGCCCTTTTACTGGCATTCAAAGTGGGGTCAGACTGCACAGAGGTTGTCTGAACCACACAGCCAGAAGGGATCCTACTGATGCATCTGGCTTCCCTGCTTTTTGGTGGTCTGAGTGGATTATAAACCCTGATCATCTCTGTAGTTAAAACTTGTGGCAAGTCAGTAAGGAAAGCAGCTAGAACTCAAGCACAGGGTGGCTAAGCAAGATGGAAAGGCAGGGATAGAGAGAGGGAATAGGATGAGGACAGGGACATGCACCAGGCCAGCTCCAGCCCCCCTATTCTGCCTGCCCAGCCAAAATGCACCGAACTGCCTCTACTGATAGCTGGCAGTTACATAAATAGTTATTTGGCTCTGGTTTTGTTATTTGGTATTATTATTTTATTTGTCACATCTGTTTACTTTTTTTTTTCCAGATTAATTTCATTCTTTTTGTCAATATTTTAAGAATCTTGATGAGGAAGCTCAGCTCACCTGAAAGACGAAGTAGTGATGTCAACCAATACAAGTATGTTCCTTACATCACGACTTTATGCCATGTGAACCCATCCAACCTTCTCCTTCCCCTTTCTACACTGACTTTTCCCCTCTGTTTTTGTTCTCAGGAGACTTGCAAAGTCAACACTCCTCCTCATCCCTCTTTTTGGGATCCACTACATTGTCTTTGCTTTTTTCCCTGAAGATGCAAGCAGTGGTGCAATGGAGATTCAGCTGTTTTTTGAATTAGCTCTTGGATCATTCCAGGTAATATTTGACAAAGTGTTACTTAAAACGAGAAGAAGAAACAACACATAACTCTGCAACAGAACAGAGTCCCCATGGCAAAAGCAAGCTGTCAATTTCCCTTGAGATGCCTCGTCCCCATCCAAAAGCTGAAACTGCAGTTCTAATTCTGTGACCATGATTCTTTTATCTTTTAGGGCTTTGTCGTGGCTGTACTTTATTGTTTTCTTAATGGTGAGGTGAGTTTTGTGCATATAACATTCGTTTTTTATTGCTCAGCAGGAAATATTCTCCAATGGATTGCACATTTTATCTGAGGGTTTTCTTCCCACCTACCTAGTGTCACTTGTGAAATACTTCCTAGATTTGGCAAGCCTAAGTAATTATATGCCAGATACAAACTTCACCTCTCAACTACTGCAGCCCTTTCATAAATCAGATGGCTTATTACTGTCTGGGAACGCAGGGTGGGAGTACCATCCCACACAGGGTCACACTGGCAATCAACGGGTTCTGATGAATGGTGCCATTATCTGTCATCTCCCGGCTGTTTTCTTTGCTTGATCCTTGAGAGGGAATTTGTCAAAAGTTGTATCCAGTCCAAGTTTATGAGGACTCTCACAAGGTAAAGCTTTTGGAAGAAAGACTATTTCCTTTGCAGTCATACGGTAACTCCCAGGCTTCTGGGCTAGAAACTTGCACTCTGAAAGGCTGTTGCTGGTACAGGTGGGGGGAAACACTGAACTTACTGGAAGGGCTTTAAAGCCCCCTAACCATTACTGCCTGAAGCTGTCAGAAAAAGTCACACTGAGATGGAGAAGGGCTTCAAAATACTTTGACTAATCCTTTAACAGGGCCCAGAAAACATTTAGAAAAGAACATCTGCTTCTTGTGGTTTTTGATTTTGTTTTTTTTTTGGGGGAGGGTTTTGTTTGTTGTGGGTTTTGTTGTTGTTGTTTGTTTGTTTTTTTGCTTTAGGGTGCCAAACTGTCCTGTTTTAAAAGTAAAATATAAATCTTGAAAAATCTGAAGCAAAGACTTGCTAAGGGTAGATAAACCCTCTGAGCAATTTCGCTTGCAATTAAACAGAAAAACAGATTAACAGAAAATTGTGTGGTTGCAACAACAATATCATCAGAAATGACATGAGACAAGCCCTACCCAAACCCTTCAAACTAGGGGTTAAATAAATAAATCCAAACCTTGGCAAAGGTAACCTGCCCTCCTTTTCCTGTTATACTGCTCTCCACAATGCAGGGCTCCAAGATAAACTATCTAAACCAAGTCTTTTGTAACCTTTCTACTTAGGTTCAGCTGGAAGTTAAGAGAAAATGGAGGCAGTGGCATTTAACCAAACACTTGCGTCAACATCTCAGCACCTCAGCAAGTAATGGAGGAAGTGGCTTGACTCAAGAGATGCAGATGGTGAGGTCAAGCCCACCAGAGCACTGGAGAGAGCACCAGAGCACCCTCCAAAGATCAAGCGTGCTTTAATACTGTAAGCCTAGAGGATACCTCCATGCTCAGATACACATGGTTAAGTCCCATGGACTGTGCTGGGAGTCTTGTGTATGTATCTGAAAGTGGGGCTTGGCTGCAGATCAATGGCTCTTAAAGCACATCTGTTCATTTGTATCCTGTGTAGCAGTGGAATTATTTTGCAAGGCGAAATGGGCCTAAACATTATGCCTTTCCTTGGGTTTCTGGACATAGTCATTTGTGCTTCTTTCCACACCAATATTTTTCAGCTGCTCTTTCTACCTTAAATGTGACCTTTCATCTTCCATGTGGCTTTCCAACATGTTCCAGGCTAAGGCAGTCTGGTGAGTTTTAAATGTTCTCTATTCCTTCTTATACTGAAGCTGAGGAGGATATCACAGAATGCAAGTTATCACAGAATGTTAGGTGTTGGAAGTGACCTCAAAAGATCATCCATCCCAGCCCCCCTGCCAGAATAGGAATGCATCTAGGTGGGTTTTGAATACATCCAGAGAAGAAGACTCCACATCTTCTCTAAGCAGCCACCCTTTAGCTTAGTCCATGGGTTCAAAACACAAATTTAGCTAATCCCTAACATTTACCAAGATTCAGAATCTTTGTTTTGTGGTGATGGACACTGAGATCATAAAACATGGCTGAGCTCCTGTTTCCTCTCTGACTGCATATCCATTGCTCAGGTATGCTCCAGTGACAGTTTCAGGCAGTTTTCCATCTTTACCTGTTGTAACAGTGGAGATCTTGGAGGTAAGAATGGTCCAATCTGGATCTTCATGTATTTTTGAAATGGTAAAAGCTATTTAAGTGTATTACAAGGTGGCCAAGGAAGCTTCAGTAAGGTGGCTTTTTCCTATTGTGCCTGTACCTGAGACTTGTCCAGCTAATCTTTCAAAGGAAGCAATGAAAGCTCTTTAGACATTTAAAACTCAAACTAACCTGGACAGTACAATGTATCTTGAAAAAAACCCACCATAGTAGCTGGCAAAAATCTCTTTGATCACTCAGTGTCTGAAATCTGCAAGACTGTGCACTGTAATATGCTGTCACAAGTTATCTATCTAAGCTTCTATTACAGCTTTATGTTCTTAAGGATAAAACTGTTGAGCAAATTTCCCTGGTTTGTATAGGAAATGGATAAAAGAATTCATTAGACAAATGCAATCAAGCCTCCTACTTGATTTTGTGTCTACATTTCTCCAGCTGGGGAAATTCTTGCCGGTTCCTCTTCAAGGGCAAAGATGACTGCAATTGAAGGGCATTTATCACATTTCTCCCCCCTCTCAATCACCTACAAGACATTGGCAAAACGTGCATGGTATGTCAAACACTGACCGAGTGGCATTCCCCAAATGCTCTGCCAAAGCTGCTCCAACAATGTTTTGTCACGGCAGACTTCTGCCATCTTACCAAAAGGCAAACATGCAGAGACATTCAAAGGAATGTTTTCGAGGCTATATTACCTGTGCAGAAGCAGGTTTTGGAGTGCTATTAGCACTGTTTCAAACCCCAAGGTTCAGTGAAACTATCTTTCTCTCTCTGCTGGTGCTGACAGTTCATAGTACAATGTTTCCTCCCTCAGGAAGGCAGCCCCACTCCTAGCAGCCAGGTGAGGAAGGGTACCTGGACAAGAGAGAGGTGTTTGCCTTTGTTCTGGCATCTCCTGCAGAGTTTGCTTTGCCTGCTGATGCAGGTCACCCAGCAATGGGAGAGTTGAACTTCTTTAAAGCCAGGGAGGGGGTTATGGAAATCAGATATAAAATAGTTAATTAATAAGCATTTAATAGGAATTAATTTTGAAGATACGTTTTTGGCAATGCAACGTTTTGAGTTGATTTTGTCCTTTAAAACTCAGCCAAAGCAAGTGGAAGGAAGAGTAGAAGTGGGGTCAGTCCCATGACCAAGGAAGAAGTGAAAGTTGTCCATGCATATTTGTGTGACTTACCCGAGCAAAGCAGAGCCTCAAACCTTCTTGAGGGTTCACTGTCCCAGCACAGCTAGCAAGGCAGATACTTCCAAAAAGATACAACCATTAGCCTATTTTTCTCTCTGGCCTACAAATAAGGCTAAGAAGAGCAAAACAATTTTTACATTCTCGGTTTAAGAATGAAACCTTTATCAGCTGAGCCAAAGCAGCTGTTTGTTTTAAATGCAAGTGCCTTCTTACAGCTCAAATGAAGAAACACAGATTCAGAGATACAATAACTTATAATTAATTAGATCTGGTGCAATTACTGCCTCTCCCACAAGCCAATGCAAAAGCTCAGCTCTGCAGTGCATAGTTAAGACCAGCACAAGGTTGGGTGGATCCCAAGCTGCATGTGATACCCATTTGTACAGGAGTCCTTGTGAAAGAGGGATGAACCACAAGTCCTGTAATAAAATGATTCTGGCTTTTGTATATATGCAAAAAAAAAAAAAAGAGTTCTACCATAAGTCATGGTTCCACATGGCCATTTTGGTTTAATTTGACTTTCCTGAAACATTCAAAACTAGAAAGTGCTTCCAGATTCTGTATTGCATGTTTGTTTCTGGCATCAAGCACTGGCCTGGTCTGTATGAAAGGCTGAGGTTCTGTAAACCCCTCTACATCAGCTGGCCTTTGGAGTCTTTGGCTCTTTGGGAAAAGCAAGTCTGCTTGGAGAGATGCCAGAGCAGACAGGCTCAGGCATTACAGTGCTGTGACCTGGATGTAGAATCCTGCTAAGAGACACCACCATAGTGTGACTGGTTCTTATCTCACCTTCTGCACAGGCAATGCAAAAACACACTTCACTGCTGGAGACTTCTCTTGAATAACTGTGCTGAAGAATACTAAAGAGAAGAGTTACTCAGCTCTGGGAATGCTGACATGTTTATAAGCAGAGGGAGAGGAACAGGAAAGTAAACTCAGTGAGCAATGCAAAAAGCAGATGAACCGGTGCAAGGCAAGCAGACTCCAGACTCAATGGCCTAAAACTATTGATGCAGGCTCTGCATTCAGAGTTTACTTATTTTGTCTGTGTCCTCAGTAATCAACGCAAAGCAGGCATTTGTTATCAGTAAATAGGACTTGAGTACCATCTTTCAGACAAGACATTGCTATCATTGTTCTGGGACGCTGGTGACAGCCTCTGGCTACTCAGTCCAAGTGCCCTGAGAAGTTCTGCAAGCCAGTGCAGGCAGCAGCTGCAGCAGCCTGAACATCACTTATCTAAGACCTAAGGCTCGATTTAAGAGGAAATGATTAATGTTTTTCTCTCCCAACACAGCAACAAGGAAGTTTCAAGAAAGATCATCAGAAGCAAAAAAGCACTGTTGCTGTGCAGTGCATAATTACATTGTGCAATACCTTACTGGGCATTGGGTGAGCTGAGATGGGACTTTTCCAGTTTGAAGGTGAGAGGCCCCAGAAATCCAGTCAACACCCTTTCCAGGACAACCCCCCGGGGCAGACCTCTCTTTATTAGGATTAGTTGATATGGATGGTTTACAAGAAGGGCCATTACCTGCTTACCATAGGCCCCAGCAGAAGGAAGAAGAAAAGAGATGAGTACAGTTGTTCTTCTGTGATCACCTTTCCTCTGACTCATAAAAGCAAGCAAAGCTCAACCCCCAAACCAGGTGTCCCTCCAAACACAGCTGACTAAGGTACTTAAAATCAAAATACCTGTGGCAGTCCATGACATCTCCCCAGCGAGCAGGTGCTGGGGTTTAAAAAATTATTGATACATTTCCTTATTCTTATCCCACCGCAATGCTTTGTTCACCGATTTCCAATTAATGTTACTAACTGTGCAAGTCTAAACAGTTCATTAACAAGAGATTATGTCCAATACCCTGCTGTAAGAGACACTAAACTATCCCAGACAGGCCCATGACCTCTCCCATCATGAAGCAAACACTGGGTGCTAATTAATCTACTGGAGATTACATAAATTCAGTGGTGAAGCTGGAAATTCGGTTTTGGTTTTTTTTTTTTCCCTGATATTTAACTAAACCATTGTTATATACAGGGAGCTTGGGGAAAAAAGAAGTATAAATACATTTGTACTCAGATACCACTTCTGCAGTCCAAATAAGCAGAGCTGGGGAAAGAGCAAGGATGCTTCAAACATAGGATGCAGTGTGGGAAAAGGGAGGTGAAGGACACAGGAAAGAGCTCTTTAGCTGGTAAACAGAGCACATGCAACAGCAGGAAATCATTAAGAGCCTACAAGGTTATCTCTAATTCCCACGAAGCAGCACAGCTGACTGCTCCTCTTGTTTTGCAAGACAAGAAAGCAGTGATGGCTGTTTGGGTTGGTGTGGACATGCTGGAGGGGAAAGGAGGGGAGCGTGCAGTGGCCCCAGCTTCCTTGATCAGAGCTCAGCAAAGCACCAAGCAGTTGTTTCTTCATCAGTCTAGCTGGGTAAACACACAGAATGGTGCCTGGAAGATTATGTAAGCCCTACTCATCCCCTTAAATCTACACCCCAATATCTAAGTGATAAAAGAATTAGAGTTGTCTTATTTGAAAGGAATTTATTTAACAAACTTCAGGAATATTGCTTGTCACTTTCCACGGGCTTCAGCAAACAGTTATCAATTGCTGGCAGGCTGCTGTATATAAGGCAGCCTACAAGACAATCAACCCTGTTTCGTAATATTAAGCCATCAAAAACACATCTTCTCCCAGCGTCAGTAAGTACTACACAAAGCCAGAGGAGAAAAAAAAAGTTACTGTGTATTCCTTAGAGGATTCATCACCTCCCCCAACAAAAGGCTTCTTCTTTAGCTAGTAGAGGGCATCCTAAAAACCACTCACAATTGCACCAAGTCTTGTGCGAACTCAATGGTCAATTGTCCACTGCCTCCCTCTAACCCGAGTGGGAGGCACCAGCTTGGGACTCAGTCTGGCGATGCTGCCTTCCCTCAGGGGAAGTGAATGGGGCACAGCCTCCCACTAGCACTAAGGGGAGTACATGCAGAATTGATTTCCAATTTTGGATGTCACCAAGAAGGCACTCACAACATCCATGCTTCTAGAGCGATAGACACCTTTAATCTCATGTGGGGCAACAGTCTTGCCTGGCATGGGCACCTCTAGGCACCGCAACGTGATTTATTGGTTAGTCAAGGCACTTTACCACCTCATGATACCAAAGTGCAAGTTTCAGATGGGACTCCACAGTCTCCTTCTGTGCTAAGTGTCTCTGCTAAAGGCAACAGCACTGTTCATGCAAGCATCTGCAAGTTCAGCCCACCAGCAGTGCAATTCAGCAAATCAAAAGCACCCTCACCAAGAGACACAATCACAGTGCAGTTTTCCAGAGGCAGGTTAAGGGCACAAGTCCTTGTTCTTGAGTGTGAATCAAGAAACCTGAAACCCTGACAGAGCCCCCAAAGTTCCAAGAGTTTCAGGAGTTGGCTGCATAGCACAGCTCTGGCCATCATCTTGCCAGAAGGAGGGGCTGATTCATGTGTAAAAGCACAACTGGCACTGCCCGAGAGCAAGCCTTGTCTGAAACTGTATTGCAAAACAGGCTTACGAGTCTTGTCTTAAAAAGTTATGGAAATCTGGGAAGGAATAGACTGTTTTCATGAAGGTGAGTCTGTCCATAGGAGCACATTCAGCAAGCCTGCAGGGATGCTCAGACGGTACTTAAGCCTTCGTTTTCAGAGACAAAGCTGTTCACTCATAGCTTGCCTGCACAGCCTTCTCAACCTCTGTGCTACGATGCCTTTGTTCTAGGTGAAACATTGCATCATTAGAACCTTGTATTGTTGCTGCACGGGAAACCAAAACCTTGCTCAACAGCTATCAGACGAGCTACAGAGATGAAACAGGTAGGAACATTCGTCCTACAAGAGCGCAGGCAGCTTTACCAGCAGATAGAAAACAATAAACCAGAAACTCCAGAATGTTTGGAAAACAACTCAGTGCTGTAACTTGGACAGGGACAACACATGCAGGGTAATGAGCCTCTGAGGTATCCTGCCATCTTCTCTCGTTTTACATCACGTATCATGGGGAATTTCGAGGCTGCAGTAATTTTAGAGATCTTGACTCAGGCATTGGGAGAAGGACGAGCAGCTTTAATATAATTTTAGTCAAGTTTCTTTGTATTTCCATCGGCGATGGCAGATTAGAACTGCCCTTATCAACCCACCCCCATCTTAGGCAATCATGGGTGGCTTTTCCTCCCAGGTCCACTGTTAAATCAGGGGAAGAAAAGGACTTGGTCTGTTCAAGAGAATTTAGAGCTTTCTCCTCCAGAAGAAATGCTACAGGAGACTCTCAGCTACAGGATATTTCCCATTGCCCCAGCAGGAAATTCAGACAACTGAAACACACTCCGAAGGAGCAGAGCGGTGTCAGCACCGTCTGCCCAGCCACAATGTACACATTGCCCCTGCAGAGCTTGTTCCTCTTGCCTCAAAGGGACAGAAAGAAACCAGAAGAGAAATGCCCCAATACTGTGAACTTTGCAAGGGCTGTGAGGGAGTCAGGCTAGGCTGTGTCTTACAGAGGTGGCAGAGGAGCAGTGTCAGTGAAGAAAGGCTGTGAGCTCGGGAATATGCTCTCCTGCCTGAGGAAGGCTTTACAACCCTTTCCTGTATACCTGCATCAAGCAGCATCTTCTGCTGGCCCCAAGACAGCTATTTCTCCCTGCACCTTTGCCAGAAGTGTCCCAGAATAAACTTGAGTAAAGGATAGATACAGGGAATATGCCAGCAAGAACCAAAATTAGTAACTATACTGAGAACAGTATGCCTTCACTTTTGAAAGAGAAGTGAAGGGGTGAGATCCCATGAAGATTTTCAATACTTCACACCACTGAGCATGGCCAGCCACAAATCATCTGTCCTTGAGATAGAGCAAAGCCGTAAAACACACCAAAGTTGTGTCATACTCTTTGCAGGCTCTAGACTGGGTATGGAAGAAAGCATAGCAACACCAAACCCATAGTAGTACAGGCTTTCTGCAAGCCACAGGACAGCCCACGTGTGTAGATCAGTCTGTCACCACTGTGCAGGTCTAGTGGGACACCTTCTTCTTTAATCCATTCCTTTAGGAAAGCACATTGCAGTAGCAGCCAGTCCAGTCTCTGCTTTGCCCACGTTGTGCAGCTCTCCATACTGCCCAGTGGGTGGGTATGTCTTCTACAGGCACCAAGACTGACTCATGCCTCTGCTCCTTGCATACAATGTAAGACACGATGTCCTTTTCAAACTTCATTAGACTCCCTTTTTTTCCAGTCTAATTGGCAAAGCTGTTTACATAAAGGCAGAGGTACACCCTTTGTGCCTAGATTTTGCCCACCCTGCTCCTGGGGTGTGTGAGGCTGTTGATGTGAAGTCCACTGATTCCATTAAGGAAGAAGAGAAAGGCAGCAATGAATTCACACCAGTACGTCAGTGTGAAGCCCGTGAAGGTGAGGTGATCCTTCACGAGGATGGAGAAGCTCAGAACCCCGGTGGCTGACAGTAAAAACGAGCCAAGGATGAGAATTGAGCCCATTGACCACTTCCGCCTTGCATTGGCATCCTCACAGACTTGAGACACCATCAGCAGCTCCAGGCCAAATATGGCTACCACAACAGCAAAGGCCACCATGCTTCTTATTGGAATCACCCCCACACTCAGCCCCTCCACCTTGGCGAGGCTGAGGTCAGTGACACACTTCAGGACGCTGCCATTGTTCAGGGTGCAGAAGTGCCACAGTCCAAAGAGCTGACCTCTCGCAAAGAGCCAGCGGCCATCGCAGATGGAGATGGATGACAAGACCACTGCTATTGCCACGCACAAGATGATCAGGCTCCTGATGAGCGTCTCAAAGAAGGACTTCTGTGGTCTCCGGTGGGCCAGCAGCCTCTGTGCCTTACAGGATAGTGGGGGAAAGAAAACACTTGAGTTAACGGCACTACTTAATGTAGCCAGAGGAACAAAGATGTGGGACTTCAGCGTTTGAAGTGATTTGACTCTGCACATCAAACCCCTCTTGCAGGCTACGGCAGCAGTTACAAGCCAAACCCAAAAGAAAGGAAGGGTGGGTGAAGCTATCCCGGTTCCCTGGCTGCACAAACAATGCTCCCACGCCACGGCCTGGGTTCGGGAATCACAAAGGCTCCAGGCTAGGAAAGATCCCTGCCCCACGGCCCCCACGGCACAGCCTCCTGCTCTGGCAGGGCTGGAGGGAACCACCGGCCCCTGGGAGGATGGAGGCCGACGGCTGGGCCGGGGGAGGAGGCAGAAGGGGGGCGGAGGGGTACCCAGTTGCTAGCACTGCCCTTCTTTTGCCACAGCTTCCCTAGGCTGCAGCTAGCCAGTCTTCCCTGCTCTTGCCGGCAGAAGCAGCGGTGCGCACTCAGCTCCTCAACCTCACGGCTCAGCTTCCCCGCGGCTGCAGGTCTCCGACTGCAGCCCCCGCTGACCCGTGTGGGCAACGCACGCTCCCCCACTCCTCGAAAGTCGCGGAAGGAGACCAAAATTTCATTAATGGCCAAGTCAAGCAGCCCACAGCTTGCTCGCCCACAGCTTGCTCCAGCCTTGCGCGGCGGTGCTCAGGGAGCTAGGTGCGGCGGGAAAAGCTGCTGCAGCCCCGCAATGGGAACCGGTGTGCCACGGACCGGAGGAGGTGCCGCCGGCCAGGGGAAGGGGGGAATCCGGCCGGTTGCACCCCGCAGCTGTGGGAAGGGTCGGGGCCACTTCGGCCGCAGAGAGACAAGCCGAAGCAACAACCGCATGGGGTAGCGATGCGCGGTCCGGGTAACCGGAGCCTTCCCAATGTTCCCGTCTCGGCCGGGCGACGACGTACCTGCGCCCCGATGGCTGTCATGATGCCGGCGGTGCCAAAAGACGAAGGCAGCCTCTGGCCGCGGCTTTTTATGTCCCCGGAGGGCGGCGGGCAGCCCTCCAACCCGCCACGCCTGCGGGGCCGGGGCGCCCTTCGGGCCCCCCCGCGGCTGAGTCAGCAGCTCAGCCCTGGCGGGCGGAGCCGGGCAAGGCTGCTGCGCTCCCCGACGTGGCCTGGTGTAGGGGGGAAGGCAGAGTAGCCTCGACCCAGGGCACAGGCTTGCCCACGCCCGGCCTAGAGTATGGCTGCCCTGGGAGATGGTGTCCCGGGCGGCAGCGGCGCCTCTTGCCGTGCTGCAGCCTCATCCCCGCTCCGTGTGCCAGCGGCTGCTGAGGAGCTCCAGCCTTGTTTCTCGAGGCTGTTCGTATGAGCCCGATGACAGGCTTTCGTGGGATATGGAACAAGCCCGAGACCTGTTTGCCCACCCGCGGTGCCCACAGCCACTTGGGGGGCAGGTATTGCAGAAGTGTGTTGCAGATTCCCCTTGCACCGCTCCGAAGGAGTTCCGGCGGGTGCAGGGCTGTGCACAGCCATACTCTGCGCTTCAAAACACAGTGACACCGCTCCACAACAGTTTCTGGGGTCGCAGAGCTGTGCACAGCCACACACAGACTCAGAACACAGTGAAACCATTTCGGAGCCATTCCCGGGGGTGCAGGACTATGCACAGTTTCCAGTCAGAGAACACTGTAACACCGTGTCCTGCCCGTCGCCTGCCACTGCCCGGCGGCGTCTGCTCCCAGTGTTTGTGTTTCCAAAGCCACTTGGACACCGGTTCTCCTCCCTGCTTGCTGTGATTGTGGCCTCTCACCTTGGGCTGTGTGCATGCTCTCTTATCTGTTACCAGAGTACTTAACCTTATATCTCTATCTATATTGTCAGCAAAACCTCCTCTGCTCATAAAGCTTTATGTCCTTGATCTTTTTTTCTCACTCATGTTTTGCCATCCTCTAATGAATTACTGATTGCTTGCTGCCTTTTTTTCTTTGTGAAGAGGTCTGCAGTGACTCCACAGGCTCCCATGGATAGACTCACGGGCCCTTGTGCTGAGCCCATGATGGGCCCAGATCTCTCACAATGATGGAGTTTGGATTCAACCACTCCCTTTCTACTCAAAAGGAGTTGGAAGGGTCTCCTTCTCCACCATGGGGTGGTAGAAGTTACTGTAACTTCACCCTTTCTCCAGCTTCCATTTCTGAACAAAACAAGTTGTCTGTACAGATTGTCTCATTGTTTTAATCTCTACACAATTTCATGAGACATTTCTGTGTTTCCTTTTAAAAGACAAATATATGTCTGCTGTGATTTGGCTGCAGGCCTTTTGTTACCAGTGGGCATTCTGAACAGTATATTCAGGTTTTGCACTTCACATTTTAGTGATAAGTTCACAGAATCACAGAATTAACCAGGTTGGAAAAGACCTCTAGGATCATTGAATCCAACCTACCCTTCTAATCAACTAAGTTATGACCTTTTTCGTTCTCTCTTCCTGCAAACTCTTTTGTTTAATTGTTTCTCTTCAAAGTTGTATACAATATTAGATTATATTTTTATCAAACAATTGGGATTTTCCACTTTTGCAACACACGGAAAGGTTTTGCAAGGTCTGCTCTTCAATCTTCTGTGAGTTTCTGATCTGCAACTTTTTTTTTTTACTTTGTTTTCTATGCATGCTATCCAAGCTAGCAAAATTAATGCTTGCCCTCGCTTTCATTTTAGGTTCATCAGCTGCTATGAGCTTTACGAACATCCTTGACTCTTTTATTCCATGGGTTAAGCAGCATTTCCGTATTGCAGCATTCAGACTGACCATACCCTCCCACTTCAAAGTTCTAAATTTAACAGTATTTATGCATTTTCATCTCAAAAAGCACAAGCAGGTTTTGTCTCATTTGCAGCACGAACTAAACAAATGCTGCTTGCGCAAACCATGCCAAACGGCTGCAGGTTTGGGCCAGACAAAATAAACTAATTCTTACCTGCCAAAAACCTCACATGACTTACACTTTCTTTACCATAGGCTCAATCCTGTAAAGCAGTTTGGCCCCTAATTAGCAAAATTGTTAACCATAGATCGGCCTTTAAAACATGTGAGTCACTATAATGACTCACATGTTTTAGTAGTATAATTTTTAGTAGTATTCTGCTGAATAATATATATATGTGTTTTTTTGTTCTCTGTAAAAGCCTGTAGTCTCACATGAGTAAACATGCACTTAAAGCTTTGTAGAATGAGGAACTTAAAGGGATTGCTTTTGAAAACAAAACTGATTTCCTGTCATACTTAGGTTGGAAAAATGGTTAGAAGGGTGACATTTGCGTCCTTCAGTAGAGATACAGTTACCTACCAAGCTAGTTCATGGAGGAAAAGAACAGTTTGGTGATGGCACTTTTGCTGTAAATACAAAATTTCTTCAATATTTTGTATTTGGTTTTCCCAAATATAAGCGAGAATGAAACTTGTAATTAATAAGAGCACTGAATTGGTACTTTAGGATTCACTCCTTACTAAACTCACCTAGAGAAGAGTGATTGTAACAGTTATGTAAATAGAACGGTTACTAACAGTTTATGAGCACTTCATTTCTGTTGTTGGTTGGCTGGAGATATCTTATGGTAAAGATGTCTGCATTCGTGAAGCCTACTAAAACTGTGCATCTTTTCCAATTGGGTAAACCAGTTAATTTGCATTGTCTCATAACAAAACAAGCAAGAAATAGCCTTCATCTTTTAAAGATAAAACATCACCACCCCACCCCCAAGAGAATCACTTGAAGAGAATAGTGGAAAAATACTTTGAGGTTATTTTGAAAAATCACATGTGAAAACAATGTTTTACAATAAAAAGAGTTCAGTCCTTTAACAAGAAAAATAAGACTTTTTTTCCCCCCTGAAAAATCCATTACCTACATGGTAACACAATAAATGACCTTAAAGAACTTCAGATGTATTTTCTGTTCAGCTGTGTTAATGTAAGTTTCTTGGGATGTTGCCAGTTTCATTATTTTGTTTAGAAAGTCTCTTTTCTCTATTGTTTAAGAGAGTATTTCACATCCTATCCCTGGAGAGAAAGTTTTCAGGGAAATGTGTTCATAAATAATGGAAATTACCAGAGACTGTTGTAAAACGTGGAAAGAGTTTCATCTGGTTCACTTAAAACCACAAAAAGTTGAACACTGAGGAATCTGTTCCAGCCTTTCTCCTACAGAAATCCAGAAAAGGTTCAGGATTGGAGTCTGAGGGTTACCAGGGACCCAAGGAAAAGTTACCTGAAGGATTTCACTTTGAGACAAAGCATAACGCAAGTGACTGAGTCACAACCAGTCCAGGTTCATCTAATCAGTTTGATTAGTTCAGTAAATTTATTTGCCTGATGAATAAAATTATTTCTGATCATGTCTTAAATTCTTGGCATAGGAATTGATCTGGTATTTAAACCCTCATTTTTGTCAGCTCCTTATTTCAAGGTGTCTTATGAGAGAGAGGATTTGATTTTGAAGACGAACAAGATCTTTACTATATTGCAGAATTAATGCTTCGGGCTCCTTCCAAAGTCTCAAAGTGCCAGACCTTGAGAAATAAGTGCATGTGTACTGAGTCTAACAAGCAAAATCCAGTAGCCACTGGTGAAAATTGGAATAAAAGTTTCAAGACCACTGCAGCCAAGCTTTTAGTGAATGTTCAATTCTAGAGTAACATAACAAAGCTATGTTTAACTTTCACAGATACGCTGGTTCTAGAGGAATCACAAACTCTTTCTTTAGATGATGAGATTCATACTTAGAATAACGTTATTTGCATTGTAAATGAGCAGATCAAGACTAAGCAGCTGAAGATTGGCTAGTTTATACGTCCAGTTTTGAAGATACTAAACCCCAGTAAACTAAATCAGATTCTACCTTTTGTTATGTTCTATCAATTTTTACATTTCTGAGTTTATTACTGTGACTCTCACTGAAATGTCTCGTCTCTATAATACCAACCTATCTTACCTCTAAGCAGCTTGGACAGCTTGGAAGACTGCATAACCCTGTTTGGATGACATCTGTTGTATTCAGAAACCTATTCAAGACAAAACCATATTTTCTTTTTCGTTTGCCCAAACATACAATCAATCCCACAGGACTGCTCAGATGTCCAGTCACCCCAAAGTGGTACTGCCCACTGTTGTTTGCTCTGAGCACTCAGGGGGCAGAGCAACTATTTTAAACAGCAGTAAATACAATTGCCATTTATTTTTAGCAGTATCATCAGGGTCAAATAAGTTCAAAGGTTAAAATACTTGCATTGTGAAACCAGGTCACTCCAAATGCAGACTGAAGAATTTTGACAAACTGTCACACACTGCAGCCAGCCTTGGAGTGTCTGTTAGTCGAACAGAAAACTCAACTTCACAGGGTTGAAAAATCTGTTCTGGGCCTTAAGCAGCACACAAGTACTGATTTGTTAGAACTGTGCTAGGAGTGCAGCACCTTCACATATGTTTGGCAAGTGCAAGCAAAATCTGCAGGAAAAATAAAGAACAAGGAAAACAACATTCCCTTTACAGTTTATCTCTAGTTCTACTGAGTGCCATTCAACTTGTTTCTCTGTGCAAGAACTAATAGCAGAAGCACAAGAGAAGGAACACTGTCTTATCAAACACAAGTTAACATTTATTACTGCCATATCCAAAGTCCAGATTCTGTCCTGCACACTCTGCAAACTCAGCAAACCAGACCTGAGTGCATGTGTGTCAGCTGCCCTCTGACCTCTGCCGTGTTGGGCTTGTCTCAGCACACGTCTTTTCCCCTCTGCAAGCACACCAAGCATCAGGATGTTGCTGGCCCTTCTTTGATCTAATGCAGAGGAAATAGCAGCAACTCCCTGAACGCGTGTCAGAATTGCCTGTTTTGCAGCACTGCCTAGCCATCAAAAGCATCTGCTCCTCCATCAAGACTACCTTACTTTGGGCAGAGCAATAGTTCTAAGAGTTGTATTTTGGTTTGAGACTTGCTCCTTGTTTGAAATCTCAAGGCTGTATAGCTTAATGATAGTCTACTTTTACCAGCTTATTAATTTAGCAAAAGCAATTACCTCTACCTACAGATCTGTTCATAGATGTTCTTAAAGCACCACTGCCCTAGCATCACTACTTTCAAAGCATTATTTATGCAACCCAGGAGTCCCATACTCTGTACGAGCAAGCACCACATGGACAGCTCAACACTCCGTACATTTACAGACATAAATCCTGCTGCTGAACAACTAACCCAGCTCAGTCTTTTCTAACACTCTCCCTGTAGTGTAAGCACCCACAGTGCCAACTTATGTTGCTGCCTCTCATTAGCAGTGCTGCACAGACATCAGCACCTTTGTTTCTGCCTTAGTGCCTTTCGTGCACCCTCTTACTGTGTAGCTCTTACTTTCATAGCTTGAATTTTGTTTGTCTCTCCTGAGGCCAGATTCACTGCCAAAGGGCATGCTAAATAGTGAGACCACAGATGTTACTTTCCCAGGGAAGGTGAAGCTGCAGGTGGGAAGGTGATACCACAGTAAAAATAAAGTACCTAAATAAAGACATCCACGGTGGAGTTCTCTCAGCCACTTGTACTGAGTGGCAAATAGCATCATTTGTAAGCATGAGGCAAAGTATGAAAGCCTGGCCAAGATCCATCCCTCTCTAGGATAAGGCCTGTGTACACAGCTATGTTTTCCTAATGCCAGATAGGTATGGGAAAGGAGAACTGAACTCTAACAATTAGTTAAGTCTCACAGGGGAAATACAACCAGATGAGCATTATGACACAGAATTGGCTACTAGCAGCCCACTCTCTTTATATGGAATCCAATTCCACTGTTTTGACAGAAAGTATGTTAGTGCAGCACAGCATGTTCACAGTGCATCCAGTTAATGAACATTTGCCAGTATGAGCTACATATTGCTATGGGTTGGCATAATCCTCCAAGACTAACTGGCTTCAAAAAGACATTTGTGAAGATGGAGCTGGCTGTAGAATTGAGGGCTGAGAAAGGGCTAAAAACATCTCTTGCTCTGAACACCTTTCTTACCCTCTTCTGTGAACTGAAGGTAATTAACATGATCTTAAGTAAGTAACTGAGGATACAAGACATAAAAAACTCTAATGCTTTTATTACTCACCCAGAACAAGAGTAAACCTTTTTCCTTATGGAAAACAAAACAAACCCTTCATTGTCCTAAACACATTTTAAAGCACAAACAAGTAGCTCCAGCAGCATTTGCCATTAAATGCAGCAGAGGAGTAAGTTGTAATTTTTGAAAGCATGCGAAATAAAGTTATGTCCAACACTTACCAGTGGCATAAGGAAATACAAGTCAGATATTACATGCTGTGTGACTTACTACAGTATATAGCTAGACAAATATGCAAAGATAGATTTCATCTCTATATATTTCTATAAATCAATTGCTTGAGTATCATTTGAATTCTTCACCTGCTCAGATGCTAACCAGCACAGCAGGAATGAAAATGCTTTATCCCTATTTAAGGTTGGGCTTTGTTCTCATATGCTTTGTTTAATGGCACATTTTAAAAGCAACATCTCCATTTTCAGTATCAGCAACTCCAACAGACTATGTTAAGCAGACCAAAACCAGGTAAAAGCCTGCTAGAGATGGTCAGAACTGTGAGGCTTGTAAAAGGTTTTGCTGATGATCACAAGTCTTCTTGTCTGAACAGCCTTACCAGTGTGAAGCCTGTCAGACTATATCTGATTTACTTCTCACTACAGCCTCAGTACATGACAACACCAGTACTTGGTACTTACAACAGTAGAGCATGAAGGGCATCAAGAATTCTGTGGAACCTTTTCTTCCACAGGGATGGGTTTGTGTTCATTTGCTGAGTATTTGATTTCTCACCAGAAGAAATAGCGTTTTCAAAAAGTGTTTTATGAAAGATTTGGCAATTGCTGACTAAGTCTCCAAAAGCCAAAGACAACAAATATCGAGCACTGTGTTCTCAGTATACACAGCGTTATACCTGGCCTCTTCACCATAACCTTTGTGGTGACCTAGCTTTTTGGGTTGCCACTCATCTACTCGAGAAAGGAGGGAAAGCAGTAGAGTCTGGACACACACCGAAACAGAGTACCTGGCCCCCTCTAGTGGCATAACGACGGCCGCTGCCTTGCAAAGAAGGGTTTGACAGCTGCAACATAGCAATGGAGGTTATGTAAGCTCTAAGGGACGACCACCACAACAGCTCAAGTACCAAATGCACTTTAATGAGTTCCAGATTTTGTTCCCAGAAGGAATTTATAACGTGTCAGTACATTAGGTGGGTATACAGCTCCTGCACTACAGGCATGAGAAGAACCAACAGTAAGTATACTAGGTGATTAAAATTACTCTCAGAAACCAGTTTTCCACAGTAGTAGAAATAAGGCATGTTTCAGGCGTGCAAGTGGCTGCTATATCCAGTCCTCAGATGCCATATTTGCCCTTTAGTTCTTCCACTTTTGCTACATAAGCTTTCATTGCATCTTCTTTGGACATTCCTGAAGGACAGAACACAAGAAGCAGTCAGATCCTTTCCACAGATTAATACACATTTTACATGCATATCAGAATTCCTTGTTAGAGCATGTAGTAGCACACTACCAGACAGCAAAGAGGCTAAAGGTGGTCACTTGGATGTTAATCTAGTATTGAAGTTTCAAACAAACATGTTCAGCAAGGGTAAGAAAACAGCATTTCAAAGCAAATTGTATTTGTATAGACAGCAAGAAAATACATTGGTTCTATTACCACCATTCCCAATTATCATAGAAAAGCTATTCAATCAGCTTAAGGGCAGTGAGATGTAGTTCTGGCTCCTTAAAACATCAAACTCCCCTACCACACCCCATTTTCCTAGATTAGGCCACTTGTTTACTCATTTGGAGCAGAAAGCCCAGCTGCATTTTCCAGCTAGGAAAGCTTCAGAAGAAACAAGTGGAGGGAGATCTTAGTCTAAGGTATTAGGATGGGACCTGGCAAATAGAAATTTAGGTTTCTGCTTGGGCCAAGTGGGCATTTTTCATCTTTAATTCCCTGTCACACAGGCTATATTTTCCAGGCTTAATTCTGCCCTGCAGAAGTAATCACATGTAAAATTTTATTATCAGAGCATTCTGGACTTGTAGAACTCCTATCTTGTAAGGAATACTATTTCATTTCTTGCTGAGCCACATACACTTTCCTGTCTAGTTTGGCTGTGGTTTTATTTACTTTTTAGGCACTTACCTTTCAATGCATTCCAGGCATCCCACTTTGCTTTGCCTTTGAAGTCCAGCATACCAGGACGATCTGAAAGAGACAGGGTAAGGTGCAGAATTGTTTGTGACAGGGATGTAGGTTTTCCTGAAGGCTATTTAGCTTTTCACTACAATAAATACAATGTTTCATCTTTGCAGCTGTTACTTACTAACCTGCAGTCAGGAGATCACCTCAAGGGAGCATATGGCAACAGAGATACTGTCTGTTTATTTCCCTTAAGAAAGCCGCATTTGAGCAGAAAAGCAAATAGTGTGATTTGGGTTTACCACACTTATCTGAAGAGACTGCTGTTGCATGACAGCTATCAGATTAAAGAACATCATCTCTAAAGTAAAGCAGAAATGCCCTAGGGTCCTTACACACAGACACAGGAAAACAAAAGTCAGTATTTTACAGCTTAGAACTCATCATCAAGTTAAATATTATGTTTCTAACAAAGTTCTTCACCTCTTCTGTATGAGCTCTGAATTTTAACTCACTTCACTGCAGGCTACCTTGTGGCCAAACAGAAGAAACGAAATTGAATGACTGAAAGTAAGCTGCAGACACAGTATAATGTAGATTATGTTTGTGTATTAGTTTTATTGCTTTTTGGCAAAAGCAACAGCTGCCACAACAGCCAGTGTATATACTTCACAAAGCCCTCTCTGTCTCCTTAAACACAATTCTTAGGATTGACAAATGGAACTGGACAGGAGACTGTACACTAGCCACAAAAATACCCTCACACTGCTCACATGGCACCGTGACCTGCAGACCTAGTTGGCAGCTCCATTTCACTTCGACAGAAACCCATTTAGCTTGCTTCTACACCAAGTGCTTTTCTAGCCAACTCTCATCAGCTACTGCTTCACAACAATGCAGCAACTTACAGAAAAGTTGGTGCATTAACAGTTCTAGAGCACCATTTCACTTTTGCAAACACTAATAATGCTAGGGCCAAGCCACACCAAAAGGACTGTATATTAAAAACAGAGTCATTTTTTTTCTCTCTCTCCATACTGCCCATCTTGGGAAAAAGACTGAAAGCACCCACACTTACCATATCCTGTATACTTCACTGCCAGCTTTTAATTCAACCAACAACAAATAAACTTCATCAGTAACTGAATCAGGAGGCCAGTGTTCCAAACAAATGACCTTCTTCCTTTCTAATTCTAGTTACTTAAGTAATGCTACATAAGGTCAACAGAGACAGACTTCATTCTAAATGTTACACCTAGGCTGAAGTGCCAGTGACAGAAGTGCACCAAAAGAAGCAGAAGAGAAGATTTTGCATAGATACATCTGCTACAGTCCTTCCAAGTCATGATATTTAATTGCACCTCTACAAAAGTTGTCTCCCGTTCTGGTTAGGCTTTCCATTACTATTTTTAGCCAATACAGTTTGAACAAATTGTCCCCCTCTCAAGTATTGCAATTCCACAGTTGTGTAGTATGCCTTGCTGTTTAAGCCTCTTTAACTAAGAAGTGTTTGTATTAAAGCAGTGTCCCTTGAACTAGGCAGCTGTTTACTGATAGGAGTCTCAAAATATCCCAAGTGCAGTATTTGCACAAAGCCAATGCAAAGGATTCTGAGATCATTGCTACAGGAATTAGAGGACTGCATCTAGGTTAATCAAAAACAGCAAGTTGCACAAACCCTTATCAGGCCATTTCATGTCTGCATGCATATGAATACGTGCCAAATCAGTATTGAGTCATTTTTGCTAAGCTGCAGGATTGCATGAAGTGAGACACGCACTAGGGGAGAGGTTTTGCCTCCTACAGTGCCTCCAGCTCAGGCTAAGGCCGCAACGGCATCGTCCTCGTCCGTGGAGGACCCTGGCAGCGAAGCAGGACCCAAGAGGAACGCGGGGCCGCACTGCCCGCTCACCGCTGTCACCACCTCCACACCCAACGTGGGTAGAGACGGTACCCACCCGTGTTTACGTCGCCCACTGTGGCCTGTTTGTAGTGGCTGTAGATGTCGAGCATCTCCTGGTCTGTCGGCTGGGACTTGAGTTGCTTCACCTCCTCAGCGGCCTTCTGGAACGCAGCCTAAAGCGGGGGAAGGCCCCAAGGCGGGGCAGGGGTTAGAATCCGCAGAGTTCCGCCGCAGCCCACCCAGGGTCCCCACAGCCCGCTCCCAGGGCAGCCCGTACCTCAGACATTTCGACGCACCCAGCGCGATCCCGAACCCCTGACGTCTGCCGTGCCACCCCCGCCACTCGCCCGCTTCACCGCTCGCCAGACCGCCTGATGGCCAATCATAACGCCACGGGCAACATGGCCTCCAATAGGCACTTTGGGGGGGCGGGGAGAAGCCAGGCAAAGGGCCAATGCAGAGGCGGCGCTAGATGGGCGGGTTTCGGGGTACCCGCGACGTTCGCTGGCACGAGGGGTGAACCTGAGCATTGCTTCCCCGACTCGGAGGCTGAGGAGGCGGGGACAGGGCGGCCTGTCAGCCAATCTCTCGGTGCGGTGGGTGGCACCGAAAGAACGTGATTGGAGGGGCTTTGTGAGGCGGGACAATCGCAGAGTCGCGGAAGTGCCGGCGGGGGTGGCGGTAGGAGGCTGCGGGATGCTAAAGGCCGCTTTTGAGAGGAGCGGGGTGTGAATGGGAGGGTGATCGGTCTGAAGGAGATGTGCTGGGCTGATGAGGGTTCACCCTCCCTGCAGCGGTTGGGCAGGTGTTTGGAGGTTCCTTCTCGGAAGAGCTATTTGCCGTTGGTGCCTCCCATGAGGAGAATCTGCCGTGTTGTCCCTGTGAGGAGATGCTGTTCTCCTGGGTTGGTTCTGGTCCTATGTGGGAGCAATCTGTTAGGGCTGTACAGGAAGGGTGATAAATCGATGATTTCTAATTGTACTCCCAAATCTGTGTTCCTATTGTGTTCTTCCCTGCTGCTCAGAAAAAAATGAGTTGAACACCATCCCCTTCAGGACTGAAACTTGTGTGGAATAGCATCCAGAAAATACTAATATTTGCTGTTTCATATAGATGGAATCATTCTCGGATAGAGAGCAGGCGTTTCTTTATTGCCATCTTTTATTTGTCCATTTATTTACAATGAGAATGGAAGTAGAACTCTGTGAATTATTAACCAAGGTGGGGTGGGTAAAAGTGAGTTGTGTTGTGATGTGGAAGGTCTGTGCCCCCATTCTGCAGAAAGCCCAGGATACAGATAAGAGAAATACAGCAATGGCTGGGATGTTGCTTTTTACCTAATAACGCTGGAGCACTTAAACAGTCTCCACGCATACCCCTGAAAAAAAAAGGGGGGGAGGGCTTCAAAGGGATGGAGATACAAAGGTCATACTGGGTCCTCGCTGATGTTGCTGCGGTTTTCCCTTGATGCTGCAGCAGCCATGGCTGTTTAGTGTGTGAGCAGAAAGCAAGGTTGTAGAGAAATACCTGGCACCAAAACCAGAGAAGATTGAGGGTGTAGGAAATAGCTCATTTTCCTGTGGAGAGATTAAAAAAAACAAACCCCCAATGGAACAATACATGGGCTTGTTTGGAGAGAGGCTTGGATTGATAAGGCAATTCCATTGTAGGTTTGACTAACTGTTAAAGCAGCATAAGCCCTGCAGAGGCATTCTAGAGACCTACTGTTACAAATTAAATGAACCCCTTTAATTGGGTAGCAGTGTACCAGGAGAATTATTGGCATGTGTTATGGGGGGAGGTTTTTCCACTTTCTGTAGGGAAGTGAAATGAGTGTTGTGTAAGAGCTTAGGCATTTTTCAGGGTATTATGTTCTCTACAACACAAGTATATTAAAAAGGTTTTTATTTTGTTCATGTTAGTACATTCTTTTAGAGCACAAGATTACTCACCCAGCAGGTGAAGTCTCCACGTACTTAAAAACCAAATTACATACTTGCATTTATTCATAACATTTTTGTGTCTTTAACAGGGAGTCTGGTGCTGTAGCACACAGCACAGGTGAAAATACTGGACTATTTGATGCACAGTACCAATAGTATCTTAGGTAATCCTTTATGTTACTGCTTCTGTAGAAACATGAAAAGTGAAGTCCTGGAAGACACAATGCTATTGAATTTCTGACCATGTTTTATTCTTTGCATGAGGCCTGCCTGCCCCTTGTTTTCTAGCTGTGCTGGTACACAGAGAAAAGACAATAATTCCTCTCTTTAATGTTTTCCAGGTTATTCAGAATTTAATTCTCATGTCAGCAGAAAGCTCAACCATCACAGTTCGCCTTGTTCGCTCTTTTGAACACCGGAATTTCAGACCTGTGGTGTATCATGGAGTTAACTTGGATCAAACAGTAAAGCAGTTCATTACTTTTGTGCAGAAGGGTAAGGGGTGGTTGTCTTATTCATTCGTTTCAGTCCAATGTGTTGCTGTCTCTGCACAAAAAAGTGGAGGGGAACAAATGAGAGAGACTTCTCTGGCTTTGGTAGAGATGCCAGATTTGTGTTTACATCCCCTATGTTGCTCTCCTGCCTTGGCTGAGAAGTCTGGAGTTAATAAGAGCTTCCATGGTTAGTGTGCCATGCCTAAATTTGGGTAGACTGCTCCCCCTGCCCAAATCCCCACGATTAGTCAAAAAGAGATGAGGGCTTTGCTGCCTTTGGCTCAGTGCCTCAGGCTCCTTGAGTGGTGCTGTCAGGCAGCTATTCACAAATTAATGGGAATAAATTAATAGAATTTGAGTGAGCCTTTGATCCTTAGGAACTACACCAATATGTGGAATGTGGGAATTCAAGTCTGTTTGCTATTTGTGAGAAAAGAGGACCTTGAAAAATTGTTTTTGACACTGTGAGGTCTCACTGCGCATGTTTGCTTCAGAGTTTCTGTCTCCATCTTGAGCTTTGTGGTGCAGATTTATTCATCTATGGGCTTTCTGTTTTAGAAGCCTGGTTGAAAGTGACAGTGTGTCTAAATGTTAATCAATGTATACCAGCCCACGCAGGGAGTTAGTAGTTTGGGGGTTATCCCAATCTTGCAGGTGTATTTCATCACACCTAAATGGAGACATTCAAAGAGTGCAGAATAACATCATGTGATTTTTTTTTTTTTGCATGAAGTCAACTTAAACAAGTCTCAAACTGTTACAGATGATAACATTTGAGCAACTCCTAGAGCACTGCCCTGGGCCTCATGGCTGCATTTTGCTTTTAGCACCTTCCATACAGAGATGGGCATGGCAAGATCCTAGGATGCCTTTAGAAAATTACAAGCACTTTCAGAACATATGGTACAGCTGCCATTATGAAGAATAAAAAACAAACCAAACCAAAACCAAGCAATATTAAGAAACTTGCTTTTGATGTGTGTAGTGCTGCAAGTTGCTGTTATTTGAGACAAAGCTAGTGTCTTGAATAAGGCTTTTTGGAAACTCATTCCACAGGTGGCTAGTGCTGTTCCTTGTCCAACAACTGTGTTCCATCTATCACCATAATCTGTTTAATGGAAGAGTCTGGGGTGTGTCCTGCATGTGACCAAAGAGTTAATTCTCTACAGTAGGGCTTCCTTTTTGTTGCTCGTTCCCATGACTATGTTTACTGAACAGTTACCAATGACAGTTGCCAGCTGTTTGCATAAGGCAGAGAGAGGTGCTGTGCAAACCATTAACAGGGTGCTCCTGGCAGATTTCTGGAGGCTCAGACTCCCGTGATCATGTCTTGCTTGCATTGACTCTCTCTCCCTGTAGGTCATTTTCTTCAGAGGGACTTCATGCCCAAGCGAAGTCAATCAACTGTAGAATCTAATCCAAAGGTTCTTGTTTATGTTCAGACAAGTTTCCTGTGTTGTACATTAATTTTGATGTAAAGAGTATCTTTTGGAAAATAAGGGAAATAAATAAGACAACTTTGTTTTAACTCACTGCTTTTATTTTAAAAGATGTGACTTCAAGAGCAGGACTTCCTCCTCCTTTCAAAAATTACAAGTATGGTACGTGGGTGTTTTTTTTTTTCTTTCCTTTTGTTTTTTCCCCATGTTTAGTTCCTCTAAAACGCAGATGTAATACTTTATACAGCTTTCTATACAATTCAAAACACAACTGCCTTAGAATACTCATGCTGGTGGCTGTGCCTGCCTACGCTTGCAACCCTATCCTGATCTTGTAGCAGGAGTTATGCTGCTGAGACCATATCTACTGAACTTGACCGTTGTTTTGAAGTCTTGTATTAATCTTTGCATTACCAATTATTTGCTAAATGATACTGATGGGTTTTGGTATTAATTTTTTATTACTTTCATAAGTGCCTTTTAACTTTTTTTCTTTTTGACTCCAGTGAGCAGCTTGTGATCTTAAACACTTTGAAATTGTGGCTCTCTATGGGCTTGTGTATTTCAATATCTATTTACCAATTACAGAGTCAGAAAGGATGGTGAAGTGGGAGCTGAAGGCAGTAAATGGAAAATGCTTAAGACATGCTTAAATAATTTACATGATACAAAAGAAACAGGAAAAGTCTGGTCAAAGCAGTTATGAAAGCTCTTAAATACAAGCTGATGGAATGAAATAGCCTGCTGTGAAATTAAGGCTGACTTTACCCTCTAATGTAAAGCCAGGTGTATATTTCCTTTTCCTAAAGATTGTGGTGAATGTGTGTTTGGGACAGAATACGCTTTCAGAATCGACTGAATTACTTCCTTTCTTGGAGTTTGTTAAATCAGATGTCAGTAACAGACCTTGTCCTAAACCTGGCAATTCAGAAAGTTCCCTTGGAGTTTTGCTGCAAGTGATCCCCTGTCTTCCATGTTCCTGGGCTTGACAGGCTCCTTCCTCTACAGTGACTCAAAGAATTGAACAAGGAAGCTACTTAATGCATGTGAATGGTGATAGTCTGTTTGCCTGTTTGAAAAAAGCAAAGCAAAACCATGCATTTAATTTTGTATTATTGCTAATGGTGAAACAGATAACTGCAAAATGGAAGCAGGGAAAGTGTTAGCAATTAAGATCTGTGCTCTGTTAGTAACATCCAAGTCCTTGCCACTATTATTTTTAATATATTACTTAAGGTCTTAAAATCTCGGTACCTGTAAGTTTGAATTTGGAGGTGCCCTTTCAGCCTCTAATATCTGTGGCTTTGGGTAGATGAGAGGGTCCTATCTCTGCTGCTAGTTTCATTGCTTAGAGATCTTTTTTTCTCAAGGCATATGTTGTGGCTGAGCATGTGATGATGCTGTGTAGGACAGAGCATAATGTGGATGAAAGGCGCTGCAGGACTTTTAAAACCTGTTATACAAGTTAGTGGGCGCCTACTTGTAGTGGGGTGTTGATAGCTGCATGGAAATTTTCACAGCAAAAGATCAAAGCCAAGTTCCTCACCTTCCCCTCAGGCTGTGAATCATCCAGGTTCTTGGTTTTGACATCTCTTATGTGCTCTACTCTCCTTTTTGTAGGAGACAGTATGTTGGTGATGAAAGGGTAGTGAGCCTTCTGCATGAAGTAAGAAATTTTTCTTTCTGCTTTATTTGGCAGTGCCAAAATAAATCTCAGTTCGGCCTGGCTGTCTCTCACCTTGTGTATTTCAGCTTCCTTCTCTCCAGAATTCAACATCACTTGGTTCTCTCAATGTCATGTATGATACCACATTTTTCTTCTTGGCTTGGTGCTCTACCTCACATCTCAAAGCTTATGACTTTCATTTTCTTTTGATTTCTTTGGACAAATCATTCTTGTTCTGGAACTCTCCTCATTGAATCTTCTGTCATTGCCATCTTTTCACTGATGATGGTAGCCTAGGTGTCAACTTGTCTCATAAACTGCTTCCCAGGGATTTTTTTCTTTCATTAATGTAGAGCAGTGTGGTAGATACTTCACAGAATTAGACTTAGAGAGTGATTTCTTATCTATTGTCACAGAAGATCTATTTCCAGAAAAGGGAAGATAAAAATTTCAGAATATGATTGAGTGGGAATAAATGGGGATGAAATAGCAAAGTCTGCTGAGAGAACATAAAGCTTTAGTTACAATGAGAAGAGGCTGCAATTTCATTTTTAAAAGAGAAGCCATTTAATAGCTCAGATGAAGACAGAGTAAACTGCTGTATGCCAGTAGTAAAGTTGTGACCAAGTGAAATTGAGACAATAGTTCACAGTATGACTGGGCAAGATGAGAGAAAAGGGAATGTTACACAGTAGTGGAGAAGCTTAAATCTAACAGGCAAAGGCTGGATTGTATTTATTCTGGTGGAAGGGGTTCATAATGCAGTGTATTTTTGCTGTGATTTCTTGGTCTTTTTGTAATGCTTCTATGCAAGATGAAGCCTGGTAATTGCAATTTATTGCAATATATGTCTTGCTTGTAATACTGCAGTTATTAATAGTATGCTAAGGCTGTCTTCTCAGTGACCTCTGCAGTGGGAATGCAGAGTATTTTTTTTTACCTTATATAATGTTTAAAATGTTAAAGAGCTTATGGTAGTATGTAAACAAACTTCAGAATGAGAATGTAATCTCTGTAATTCTGAACACCTGGATACTTGCTCTTAGTAGTTTGAAAGCTGATTTATCCTATTTTTAACTTTCTTGCTTAATTCTCTTACCAAGCTATTTCAACATACAGTGTTCAGTTAGTGTACAGATAGATCAGAAAGCGACCAGGCAAGCAGAACTGTTTTTTTGCTTCTTTGCTGGGAAGGGACTGATGTGGTCTTGTGATTTTTCTCAAGGAGGCTTCAAAGTTCAGTTTTTTTGCTTTTTTTAAAAACTTGCTTTTAATTTTTTAAAGTCCTGTGAGGACATCTTTGGAATTCCATTCTTTCTGGATCCTTTGCACTTGTCTACTTGCCTTATTGATCACATTATTTTTGGCTGTTTTCCCCTTCTCTTAACGAGGTCCTGCCCATATTGCCAGAGAAAAGGCATACTTTTCTGCTTTTTTATATCATAATTTCTTAACATGCAACACTGCACAAACATATCAGAGATAAATGTTATTGCAGAGGCTGCACACGTTCAAAATTTCTACCATGTGTGCTTTCTTCGTGAGAAGGGAAATTTTTAGAAATGATATGAAGTGATAATGTTAGTCTGTCTTAATCATTTCTTGCCTATTAACTGCAGTAGCTGGCAGTGTATAAATGTTATTTGTCCTACTCCAATTGCCTGTGTAAAACCTGCTAGTTGAAACATCCTAACTGGCATTTAAATTGATATGCTTTGGCTGGCAATTGGAATGGTCATTAGTTATTGTGGTTCAGCCAGCAGACAGAAGCCCAACAGAATGTGGTACCTTAATGCTGGATTGACTGATTTAAGACTGTGCCTGCAAGACTGGGGAATTAAGATATTTTCTTCTCTTTTAAGTGCAATACACAAAATTGTTCCTAATAATAGATTTTGAACCTTACCCCTTTGTCTCCATTCTCCAAGTGCAGCTTTCAGTGTTAACTGCCTATTAAGCCTTGTTTTAGGAAAACATTGTATTTTCTTTCAGATACAATGAAGATTATTCATCAAGCACACAAATCTAAGGTATGATAATGAGCTGTATTCTTCCCCTTTTACAAGCTTTAATACAGGCAGATCTCTGCACTGTCAAACAAGACTGGCGCAGAGGCAGTCAGTAAATTCTAACTCTTTGTGGTTTTGTTCTCTGATTTGTAGACTGGTGAACTTGTAGTGGGTTTGGAAGATGATGACAAACTGATCTTGAAAGAAGACAGTACACTGAAAGCAGCTGGAGTAGGTAGGAGCACATTTGTATTGACTGAAGGTGCTGTTCATTGTGGTTGTCATTAAACTGATAACTGGCTGATTATGTTTGGATAGCCTGCTGAAAAGTAAATGCTATTCCTGATGCTCTTTACACTACTTGATAATTATTCAGGGAAGAAGGAGGGATAATGTACATTCAAATCATTGGACTGAGGGCAGCAGGTATCTGCACTCCAAATGCTCAGAATGCAAATTGTGATTTTTAGAGGGTATGCTTGTAACTCTGCTGAGAGTAATTTTAAATGATTGACAGATAGGTTATTAGTACCATGTCTGCTTAGTCTTATCAGTAACATTTAAACTGATGTTTTGGTTAGAAATGTAAGTAGTGGAACCAGCATGGAATAATGAAATAAGATTACACTTGTTTAATGTGCAGCATACAGTGCCTGAAAGCCAGATTGTTCAGGGAAGCTCAAGCAGTTTCATTTAGAGAATGTGCTGAACATAGCAAAGAGTTGAAACTTGACATGATTTCTCACATTTTTACAGGGGACTACATATAGGGCATGTCTTTTGGTAATGTAAAGAAATGTCTGTCATGATAAAATTGATGGTCCCTGGATGTCCTTTGGGCTTCTCATAAATGTGGCTGAATGACTTTGTGGCAGCAGGGTACTTAGGGGATGTAGTTGCATTCCACCTTGATATGGACATTCACTCATTTGAATCTGATGGTCCTCGCTGGAACGAGTAACTGCCTGTGCTGTGAGTGCAGGGGTGTCGGAGAGAAAGCTCCCTGTTGCTCCCCATGCCTTCCCACTGCTTCCCAGCTAGTGAATGGATTTTCTTTCTCATAGGTTTCTTGGCTCTTTTGTTTCCTGCCACTTACTTCCTGGTTTTGAGTGCCATGAGATGTCTCTTTAATGTATTTCTCTAGAATGCACTGCAACTGGCCTCGGTATACATTTCCTAAAGGTCTTTGGGTGTTTCTGTAATAGGAATTATAGTTATTTTCTGGCTATTTGTACTAAACCAGGTCTTTATAGGTGGGGGAAAAAGGACTCCTCCTGGCACTCAGGTCTTACAGATTTGTAATTTAGTTAGCAGAAGATAGATTTGAGCATGTTTTTTGCATACTTAAAGACAAAAGAGGCAATACAGTTCAGGAAAGGGACTGATGGCAGTGTCAGGTGCTGAATTAGAAGCCGTGTTCTGCAGAGCTGCCTGGTGTGAGTCTTTGAAACTAGGTTTGTAGCTACAAGACTGAAATAGTTGGATACAATCTCAGAAAAAAGTGTCCAAATCCCAGTGTAAATGTTGCAGTGAAAGAAAATTGGAATAGACCAGCCTCTTCGGTGTCTCTGTACAAAGAAGTGTGGCTTATTCAGGGAAGACAATTTAAAGCTGCTTTTAGATTTTTTTCAGAGCAACTAACAGCAGTTACTCAGTATGTAGTGGGCATTTATGGCAGAAAAGAAAACCTCTTGCTTTGTAAAATGCAGTGCCCTTATGCCATTTTAACTTTTGATGTGTTCCAGCATATCTGGATGGGAAAATTAGCTGAGTTAGGAGTGGGGTCTTTCTAGTCAATTCTTAAAGAAGCCCTCCTCCTTCAAGAAGAAATGGAAAAAGAGGAAACCAAGAAAGTGAAGTATGATAACTAATCCTCATTTTCATGTGTTCTCATTTGCATCAGTAAGAAGATCTGAAATCTCCCATTGCCATATTGCATTTTTCCAATATGTAGTCTGGGCAAGAGTTACTCAAGACAGAGAATTGCCGTTAGAAAATATGGGAAGTTCTGACACATGCAGAACACTTTTTTTTTTTTGCCTAAGCTGCAGTTGATTGCCCTTGGCACTTCATAGGGTTGGGTTAGAGAGTTATAAATTATGAGGACATTAGATCAGTATCCTCGGGAAAGCCTCTGTGGTAGCGATTATTATTACAGCTATTATCTAGTCAGCGAAATTTTTAAGAGCAGGGTGTATGTTAATAAAGCGTTCAGTATTCATTGCAAAATCTTGTCTGTTTTCTACTTGGGATTCTAAACCCCTTTCTGCTCTTCTCCCCATACCCCCCCCTTCTTCTTTACAAGACAGGCAGACTTCATTAACTTCAGGTTTAATTTAAAAAACGAGTGTGGAACTTATTGGCTCAGCACCTTAAAGAATTCGATGTTTAATAATTGTGAAGGCTTTCCATCAGATTTGTCTCTCTTCTGAATTAGTAATGTTGCTGACTTACTGTTTTAGAAGAGGAAGTCCTTGACCTACTGGGTTGAAAGAATTGTGACTGCTCTGAACCTTTGTGGGTCCTTTAGCTCTGCCATATCCCCTGTGAATAATTAGAGGTATTTGAAGGTATTGCTGGAGAAGCCAATTTGTGTCTTTCACTTTGCATATTGTTGAAGCCTCATGAATTAATCATCAGCAGGGCAAAAAATTAACTTCTTCAGACACATATTTTGATGGGTCATGAGGGAGAATGTAAAGTGATCTGTAAAATATTCTACTGATCCACTAAGTATTAAATTATTGTACCTACAGGTTAATTTAATGGAAAAAATAGTGTCTTTTCCTCTTTCCTAACAGAAAAACACACAGAAAAAGGGAGAAAATCAAGCTGCATTGTTTGTCTAGACATTAGAAAAACAATCACTTAGTTTGCTGGATGCTTGTAGAAACAATACTGAAAGCTGCATTGAATCTTGAGGGGGGATTGTGTACATATTTACTTCTATATATCCAGGTTCTTGGGTTTTGGTTGGGGTTTTTCTGTGAGGTTTTGGTTGGTTGGTTTGGGGGTTTTGTTTGTTTGTTTTTAACAATGTTAAATGACATCTTTGATACCTGAATCTTCATTGCAAAAAAAATATGGGGAGGGGAGGGTGTGATTTATAACTGTCTTTGACCAAGAATATGCCAATTGTCTTCTGTGATTTGAAATAGCTGGCTGTTGGCTGGTTCATTTACTAGTATGCTAAGTTGTGGTGTTGTGTTTTTTTTCCTAGCAAATGAGACCGAATTAGCATTCTTCTGTGAGGAAGATTACAGAAACTACAAAGCTAATCCTGTTTCAGCCTGGTGAAGATCCCAAGAGATTGTTTTGTTTCCCCATACCTGTTGTAAATTTTCCTTATTCTGCTTAATGAGATTTTGCTTAAAGATCAATAAATCCTAGAGGATTGCTTTGCAAACAGTGCAATTCCCTTCCTATAGAAATTAATTTCCAGCAATATGAAAAGACTGAGAGAAGGAAAAGCGGAGGACGTAAATTACTTTCTTTTCCTTAACTTGCCTTTCTTTTTCCTTTGCTTGCCTCTTTCAATGCAGACCGTGCAATCTCTGACTTGTGACACAAGTTGTTGGATCCTACAGCAGACATTAGCTATGTATGGAGATAGTACAATGCACAGTAAGATTCCATCACAGCGCTAGCTTCTAATGAAAGTGGAGAAGTCACTGGGTATTTTGGAGCAATCGAGAAGAGAATCTCTTTGTTTCAAGCCATAGCTTTACTTCTCTCATTCCATGTTTGATTGCTTTTGTGTAGAATGGTGCAGACTGGCAAGTGTTTCATGCTCTTCACTGGTGAATGCTTTCCTTTATACTCTCTTCTAGCCCTCTTTAGCATGCTGGAAGGGACAAATAACTGTTGGGAGGCTTTTGTATTCGAGCACCAGCTCTCCTCTTTCTAGCTTTACTTCAGGGAGACACCTTAATGTAAGAGGTAGCAATCTGAGTTCTGCCAGGACATCAGGGTGTGTAAGTAGCAATTGGGATCTTTTCCAAATTGAGTGAAAGCTTATGATTTCAGTTTTAAGAATAAAACTGGAAGGATTGTGTTTTTCCAAGGAGAGGCCCTGTCTGTGAGCCACAGGTCTTCAAGACTGGAATTGATTCTTTCCTGCTTTCCAAGAGCCAAATACTCTGTTGCTCTGTTACTTCTTGGTAATTGCAGGCTTTCCTACTACATTAACTAAGTCAAGAACAAGAAGAGATAAACATGCATCCAATAAAGTACTTTTAGATAGATACTGCTTGTGAAACTGCTTTTAAGGGGGGGACATTGTGCCTTTAAGCCTCTCCACTATGATAAAAGTGATGCTGGCTGTCTGCCTTAGCGCACTGTTTGGGTGTAGGCTCTGCTAAACTAAATGAGGCCTCATGGGCAATTGCTTTAGACCCACACATCTACCCTCAGCTATGAGTGAGAGCTGACACCATTTCCACAAGAGACTTTCCAGAAAAGTAAGCTTACCACCTCTTAGAGCTTTGATTGATATTTATTTATGTATTTCTGTTGTCATGTGATAGTGAAAACAGATGTGGCATTTCCAAAACGTCTAAATAAAAGTGTAGTACTTTAGATGCAGGGCCAAAGAAATCTCCATGTATTGTTCCCACTTAATTTTCTTCATTCTTTCTGACAGTTCTCTGGTTTAGACTGATTTTGATAGCCTTGCTTCAAGCAGAGGTTTAATCTCTTGTGAAAGCAGGGTTACCACTTTGTCATCTGCAATTAAAAGGGCGATTGTATCTTTCACTTGTAAGGAGATGTCCTCTGTTACTGGACTCACCTGTGTTCTTTTGGAATTTGAATGCTCTTGTACGTGCTCTGATGAATTTGGGAGGAGAATTTACTACTTGCCTCCTCTTCCTCTCCAAGCTGCCATTCTGTTGCTTTCTCCCCACATCTCAGCTACTTTCTTACACACTCTTTGTCTTGTTTGCAGATTAATCTGGCTAGGAAGAGTTTGTACTAATCTTCTCAGATGGTTTAAGCTAACACATATTACTCCAGAGTATACTAGCTGTGTTTAGCCATATTTACCATAATGAAGGTAATTCTGTGGGAATCAGATGACATACTGGAGAGATCGATGTCTCAGACTGCCCTACCAAAGCATCTGAGTGATGTCTGTCAATGTACTCAGGCTGTCTGACTGAACAAACACTATAATTTTCCCCTCCTGTTCTGGGGAGTTGAATTTTGTCTCTAGCCCTTTCAGATGGATTTGAATTGGTTTTGTGATCTTTTTTTCTCTAAGGCATTGGTGTTTAGAAGTGCCACCAAATTTCAACAACTAGCCTTTCTGGGCTAGTACAAATGTACAGTGCCACATTTAGTGGAAGAGCAATTCTACAGCATCAGTGAGAGAACGGTAAGTGTTTTAATGCAAATATTAAAGAGTGCTGTTTCTGGCATTCCAGTTTAGATTCTCTTTGTAAGGGAAGAGCTTTGTGAGCTCAGTTTTCTCTGGCAGGGGCACTTCATTGGCTCCTTTCTGCAGCAGCACAGTAGAGCCTTTTGTAATGCTCACAATAGCTCTACTTGGTAAAATGGTTTGTTCCTGCAGTATTTTTCCCTCATGTTTTTTTCAATTGGATCTTTAATAGTGCTTCTTTCAAATAAGCCCCACAAAGCCATAGACAATAATTAACAACTTAAGAGAGATGCTGTTCCTAAATTTTTTGACAGGATATAGTATACCCTTGTGTCAAAGTAGGGTTGATTCCAAGATTGTTGAGTACTAGGTGAAATCTCTGAACACTGGCTAATAAATTACTAAAGGCTGAGATATCTTTGCCTGTGTTATGAAGTTCTCTTTCTAATGAAGGAAACCACCTACAGAGTTGGTACTGTGCTATGTACCAAACAAAATGAACATGAACTGCGTTAGCTGACAATTACTGTTGACTTCTCCATAATGTGTGATGGGATAAATCATAGTTTTGCTAGCATTCCTAGACATCATGGGATTAAAAAGGATTCATCTTTCAGTGTAAGGCACCATTATTTATTTATTTATTTACAAATGAAATAAGAGCAGCATCCAGAGTGCATGCTGACAGATGCAACTTCTGGGTTATAGCACAACAACAGGGAAAGGCAGTGAAACTGGAGGCCAGGAAGTGTGTGTGGCTTGTGTTTTTCTTGGAGAAAACATAACTTTAGAGAGACTGAAGTTTTGGTTAGGGATGTGGAAGAATAACTACTAAAGGAGAAAAGAGGAAACTAGGAAATTAATTGTCCTGAAAATGAAGAAGTGATAAGATTGCAACTGAGTAAACATGTGAAATCTTGAATGTGTGACATTCTTGGCAAAGAAATGGTGGAGTAGTGCTGGTTTTTACAGCACTAAAGGTATGAAATTGGTGTAGTGCATTTTAAGGATTTTTTGGAATTGAACTCATAAAATGCTGGAGTAGATGTCTTGTTTTTTCCTGGTTTTGCCATGTTATACTGTCTGCATGTAGCAGGTTGTGCTACCTCCAGACAGAAAAATGCACTGTTTCCTCTTGAAGCAAGAGCTAAGCTGCTATGGATAGCTGAGTTAAATGTTGACAGTTACTAAAGGCATAAAGGAGTCTCAAAGATCTGATATGTACCAGTCTTGAAGTTGGGGAGCTGCTTTATTTGATGTAAATATGCTGTCTTAAAGGGGATCCAGAGATAAGCTGTAAGATGCGGTTTTCTCTTTCACTCCTTGAGGGAGTATTCAGCACATCCCCTGACAGATCACTGACTTAAAATGAGCTTGTGGGTAACAATCCAAGAGCTACTGCAGCCATTCCAGTGCATCTGTGGGTCCCGGCCTTGGAAGCTAATAGCCACAGTAATCTTGAGTGTCCAGCAATCAAGTAAGAAAAACCAGAACATGTGATACTCATTCTTGATGTCACATGGCACTCATTCTTCATGTCATATGACTGATGGGATCCTGGCTTTAGAGCCACAGCAACTGGCTTGAGGCATTGAATCGTAGAATCAGTCAGGGTTGGAACGGACAACAAGGATCATCTAGTTCCAACCCCCCTGCCATAGGCAGGGACACCCTACCCTAGAGCAGGCTGGCCAGAGCCTCATCCAGCTTGGCCTTAAACACCTCCAGGGGCAGGGCCTCAACCACATCCCTGGGCAACCCATTCCAGGGTCTCACCACTCCTCACATCCAGCCTGAACCTACCCATCTCCAGCTTTGCTCCATTCTTCCTAGTCCTCTCCCTAATATCCTGGAAAGTCCTTCCTCAGCTTTTTTGTAGGCTCCCTTCAGATACTGAAAGGCCACTATAAGGTCACCTTGGAGCCTCCTCTTCTCCAGACTGAATATCCCCAACTCTTTCATTCTGTCCTCATAGGAGAGGTGCTCCAGCCCTCTGATCAACACAGTGGCCCTTCTCCGGACATGCTCCAACACGTCCACATCCTTCTTGTAATGGGGACTCCAGAACTGGATACAGTGCTCCAGGTGGGGTCTCACCAGAATGGAGCGGAGGGGGAGAATCACCTCCCTCGACCTGCTGGCCACACTTCTCCTGATGCAGCCCAGGATTTGGTTGCCCCTCCAGGCTGCAAGTGCACACTGCTGGCTCATGTTGAGTTTCTCGTCCACCAGCACCCCCAAGTCCCTCTTAAGCATTGCAAATGCTTAAGGCACGTGTGCACTTCTGTTTAGTGAACAGTCTAGACTGAGCTCAGTCTTCCCTTGGCACCTGATTCAGCTTCCAGGACTTCCCTTACATAGTACTACTTGGCACAGATTTGCACATGGTGAATGAGTCAGGCAATGATGCCCAGCAGACAACTGTGCTACTTTTCATATTATCAGGACATTGACTTTGGGTTTCCCATTGATTGAAAGAAACAGACACACCTTTGCATGTTTTCCCAGCCACTTCCCTGTACTTCTTGTGACACCTCTGCTCATTTGCAGTGTTTAGATTTCCACCTCATCTGATATGCAATAGCAGCGCTTCTGACAGAGAATGCATTTTTTCCCCCTTGGTATTCAAGAAGAAGCTTTGAAATAAAGAGAAGATTTTTAATACAGTCACTAACAGTGCATAACAATAGATCCTGTCTTGTTTTACAGGAGGATTTACATAGGACACTGCTCAATAGAAACAAAAAGTATTCTTAGCAGAATGCTTTGTGTCCTGAAAAGAAATTAGAGAAATTACATCAGGAATAATAAAAAATAGAAATTAAAAAATCCAAAGCAGTGAAAAGCCAAAAGCTATTGCCATGAACCGTCTGCAGAGAAAGCCACCAGATGTCAGCACAGCCTGTTCTTTCATTCTCCAGAACCTCTGTCAGCCAAGAAATACGTAATGCTTATGAAGAGTGCTTATCTGTGAATTGGTTTAGCCTGCAAATTCTGTACTAGGGCTGTGGTGACGAAAGCTGAACCTTTCGTTGCAGAAAGTATTTCTTTTTATATTAAAATCAAAAAGCGGCAAATTGAACTGGTATCAGGGCTTAGATTCCTCTTGTTAGAGAGCAGCATCCTTTGCAGAGCCAGTTCCGGCATATCTAAATCTTTGCATGCTGTGAGGAGGCATTTGCAGAACATTCATTTGAAGAATTGTCTGGAGAAGATCAGTGTTAATTTGCTGGGGATTTGTAAAGTAGACTTCAGATATGCCCCCCCCCCCCTTTTTTTTTTTTCCCTTTAACGCAAGGAAAACCACCCAGAACAGACACACATGCGAAGCAGAGCAAAACCTCTTCAGCAACAGAGCTTAAACACACAACAAATGTTATCCTCCATGCTTCTGACCCTAAGCTCCTGCTATTTCTTCCTGGTAGAGTGAGGGCTGAGGGGAACCTGGCACTGCGTTCTCTGGCCATGCTTTCTGAGCTGTCATGAGCTGAGATGGGATATGAGTTTCAGAGCCCGAGCCCAAACCCAAGCACCATGCACAGCTTAATGCTGTCAGTGATTGAAGTGTGCATAGATGCTGCCTGGTTAACAGGGTAAATTTGGATTGTTGCACAGGGACAAGGTGTGACAAAGCTTTCTGCTGAGATTCCTGCCACTTTTCTTGCAGCAGCTTGCAGATGCCAGGGAGACTATAGAAGAGAAGGAAGTTAAGGGGCAGGTAGAGCCTGGGTGACCTGAATTCTTGCTCCTTCTGTTTTGGGCTGCTGCTTTAGTTCATTTCTTCTAACCTCACAGCACTGGTGTCGTGCTATGGGCTTACCACAGCTTGCTGTTTATGAGAAATTCTTCCTGATTCCTGTCATAACCCTCAAATGCCACTCACAATCCATAAGTGTTGCATGGGAAACTGCAGCTGTGCAGTTTTGTGCTGTCTGCAGTGGAAGACCTACTGTGTGCATGGGTGCAGCCAGCATGGTGGTGCAGCTTATTTGGGAAGTGTTATACTTGCTTCTCTTCCTTTTGTGCAGCACCCAGTTCTGATTCTTTGGGGATCAGGACCCGATCTTGGAGCATGGCATGCGTGGCAGTTAGCTGAGAAGTGGATGTTTAGGCTGGTGATGCAAAGGGTGAGAGAATGAGGTACAGGAGCTTTCAGCTTTCTGTGACTGGGATATTTTTTAATAAAATAGGGATTGTACCTTCCATTTGCTAACATCCTCTCTTTCTCATAGCAATAAGTTCTTTCCTTTGTAGTAGGACAAAAGCAGATAGCCAGAGGAGTGAGAGATTCACATGGCAGTGCATACATTCAAGAGCTCAGTATGACAGATAGCATAAGAATTTACCTCTGTATGTCTATTTCTGCTCTCTGGCAGTGTTGTGTACCAGGAATGTCAAGAAGTACTGTAAGAACTTCTGCTATCAGCTCTGATTCTGCACCTTGGGAAAGCTTAATTCTGCTCTCCAGCTGAAGCCTAGGGAGGGTGTGGTGTTAGGCCATTTTTCATACCACTCCAATGTCACACCTTTGGCTCTTTCTTTGCATGTAATGTGTCCATGCAACTGGAGGACATCAGCTGATTTTAGAGTCAAAGCAGCAATCTAGAAAGGAAAGCCTTACATTCTAACTGTTAGTATCGTGGACATTTCTTCACACTACTTCCCTTCCCCATGTCTCCCAAATTAAATAAACTTGATTTTCTGAGAGCAGGCTTGAAGCTTTTACAGCAGCATCGTTTTCTAAAGCACTGAACCAGACAGCTACTTAAACATCTGATTGTAGGTAGCTCTTTAAGCCAGCAAGCTGGCATGCAGCAGCTGAGGCTAGCTAATTGCAGATCAGATATGGGAAACAGATAATGAGTAATTTAGCAGCTGAACAGCAGCTGTAGTGGATCATCCAGTGCTGAGGTTTCTAAATCTAAAGCAGATTATCTTTCTAGGGGGACCACAGTAGTGCTGCTTTAAGTCTCTGAAATGTTCTGGTAATACTGTGGCTTGTAATAAGTGATCCTCCTGCCTAGCCACACACAAGTTACTTTGATTTTGAAACTCCTGCACACAAGAACTGTCCCTAACTGATACCTACCTGCTGTATGTTGTATGCCCAGCTTTAAATGAAGCATGGTTCTGATTTGCACCTAAAAAGCCTCATGAAGAAATTCTGCAAAACTGATGCTGCTTATTAAGTGAAATTAATATATATATGTATAAACCTGTCCTAGTCTAACAAACCTCACTCCTCAAACCTGAAGCATGGTCTGCAGATCCCACTACCTCTGTGTCTGCCATGTTGAGCTCAAGAGTAACACCAGTTTTGTTGCTGGCTGTAGCAGGTCATGGCAGTTGCACTGGCCATTTTGGAAAGACTGGAGGAAATACAGAGGTGCTGAAGCAAGCGTGTCCCCTGTAGAGATGTAACTGTAGTTTGATATATCACTTTGCAAGTAAATCCCTGAAGACCAAGAAACCAATTGCACTGTTAAAAGCCCTGTATTATGAAACAGGAGTGAGAGAACCGTACCTGCAGAGGTTAATCTTCAGCACAAGAATTTAAATGAACTCATTAAAATCCACTTACAAATTAGCTCATTAAAATGCTGTGCTGCAGATCTAGAAGTTGGTTGATCTGGCATGACACTTCTGTGAAGAATCGACTTAAGAAACAGAGAACAAATTTGTAGTATTGAAACTCTCTTTTCCAGTCCTATAAATTCTCATTTGGAATTCCCACTTTCTTGAACTCTGTATCAACAGCCCTTTCTCTTTAATGAATTAAGCTTGTTTGATCCTGTGGTACAAGTGCTGTGTAGTATCACTAGCTTCTTGTAATGGAAGGTGTATCTGTACACACTTGTGCCTTCCCACATGCACAGGAACTCTGTAATTGAGGCGCTGGCACCATAGCTCATCTCATAGCAATGATCATTTTCAGTTATTAGCTTGATAACCAGACTTCACTAGCTGCTGGCTGCAGTAGGTTTTACTTCCTAGTGGTTACATTTTAGATAACCACATTGCTTTACTACTGCTGTTAAAGTAATGGGATTGTGTTGTGGAGGTAGGGAATTAATGTGGCCGAGTCAAGATTATCTAGAGAAATAGAGTTCTTTTATTTTCCTGAAAACCCACCCCCAAAACTATATACAGAAATTAATTTAGTTTTAATTAGCTGATTCAGCTAGATTGAGAAGATCTACAAGGATACCATAGGATAAATTGACTATTTTAGAAGTCAGAAGTTAGAAAAGGCTAAGCTACTAAACATAGCATCCCCCACAATTATCAGGCTAAGCCTAAAGTTTACTCACAGGTGAGTAAGGCTGGCTGAGAGAAAGGGTGGGCCAGATGCTTGTCCCCTCGCTCTCTTTCCAAAGACGTCCAAGGCTCATTAAGTCCTACCAAGCTGCATAAAGAGGGTGCTTGTGGTGGGAAGCCGTCCAAAGCAGAGATGGTCCTGTCCCTCAGGAGCTTGTCCTTCGGAAAGCAAGGGGACTCTTTCCGCAGCAGCTATCCAGGCGGGGGAGAACTCTAAGGCAGGAAGTCCCCCAATATTTATACCCTTCCCAGACAAAGCGCTGAGTTACCACTGCCTAGGCGTGAAGGACACACAGCCAATCCCCAGCCCTGCACTGCACGGGGCACCCCTTGTGCCGGAAGGGCCCTTTGCTCCCCCACTTCACGCCAGCAGGGCAGGGGGGGAAATGGGTTTTCCTCTCCCATTCAAACCACAGAGGGAGAGGAATTTTGGGGTATACAGGACTCCAGGACAGATTGTTTAGAGGAAGGAGTGAAAAAAAGACTCGAATGATTGCTGATATCATTCTACTGACCTGTTCAGAATACCTTTTATATGACAACAGATTCCAGTGATTATAACTGGCTTTACTCTTTCAGCTTTTCAGTTGGTTCTTACATATTCCAGAGGCACATAGTAGGTAATACAGAAAAATATAATATAAAGACTTTACATTCCAGCTATATAATCTGCGATATTATATATATGTGTGTGTGTGTACAAATATACAGAGAGAGAAACTCCAGGTACAAAACCAGTTAATAGGTAAATTTTAAGCTAACCCCACTAAACCTCCTATTCAGATTAATAAAAACAATGTATAGGGAAAAGGTAACTGAAAAATTTCTCAAACTACTTTTCAGCACCCCCGAATCAGAAGATATTAGGCAAACTGTTGTGTCAAATGATTTCAGGACCAGATGCCTGCAGAAGGCACTATCTGAAATGGTGTTCTGCAGTTAGAGGAATCGGTCTCAGTCTTTAAAAGGTGACTGTCTGGACAGTCTGCTGGCACAGGCAGTACCTGGACACAGTGGAGCAACCTTTTGTTCAGACTCCATGGAGCTGCAGTAGCTGTGGGGATTTAGAGCTGGCCTGCCTGTCCATCTGGGCTTGTGTCCGTTCGAAAAGTACCATGCTGACTCACTAACAGAGCCAGCTCCTCAGGAAGGTCCAGGTGCCTTACTCTGCTTCTGCTCATGAAAACTGTCCTTTTGCCATCAATGGGAAAGGGCATGTGGGTGTGAAAGTCATGTAAACAAAGGTGTAAACCTTACATCTGCTGGGCAGAAAGGTAAGTCTTCAGCATTGCATGACTCACAACAAAACCACACCTTTCCCCTTCAAGACAAAGCCTGCAAGCCTGGCTAATGCTCTTTACCTGTCTCCTAGTCACTTTTTTTTTTCTTCCCTGTTTTCTTCCACCAGGCAGTGGCCTTGCCTGACCTAAAGATGTGGAAAGAACCTTAGGTAGGAAAAAGGCACTGGAATACACTATTGTAACTAGAAAATGTGTAAGCTCATGTTTCTATGTTGATGATGAAACACGGGAGAAGATTAAAAGAACAAGCTTACTGAATCCAGTTTTCCCTGAAGTATGAATTAAACTGGAATTATACTGCTGGAATTATACTCAGGTGAAACTGTCTCAAATCCATGCAGAAACCTAACCTACCATTCAAGCACAAATAGAAAGTGCTGGGTAGTTGATCTGCTTGTTGAGTGATTTGATCAGGTGCTGCCCTGGGGTAGGTTGTAGTGGTTGATGGGGAAACCTGAATAACCACAGGTTTATGAAAGGGACAGTGGAAAAGGATGGTACCTTCCCTGTGCTGCCAAGAAAACCCCACTAACTGAAAAACTCAGCCAGTTATGAAATCCAGGCATTTCCCTCATGTTGATCTCTCCCTAGTCAATGAAAGGAAGTGGTGTTTGGAGACTTTACTGTAAGCCTTAAGCAAGAACAAAAAATCTCTTGATATCATCACTGACACCATGAGCAATGTTTGGAGAATATTGCTGTTAATTTTGAAGCTATACAGGGAAATCTTAAGGTTTACTATGTAGAATCATTCAGGCTACAACAGCAAAGTTGGCTTGTGGAAGGGCATATGCACCCCAGAATTGATCATTTGGCTCTCCTCCATTTATATTAACTGGTCTAGTGGTAGGTATTTTCTAGCCCCATGAACCATGCCTCATTTGATGCTGACAGCTGTTGTTTTTCAAAGCAACGCTGACCACTTAACTGTAGGAAAATCATAGAATGGTTTAGGTTGGAAGGGACCTCAAAGATCATCCAGTTCCAACCCCCTGCCATAGGTGGGGACACCTCCCACTAGAGCAGGTTGCTCAAGTGAAGCTATTCTAGCCATGTCCTTGCACCTGACCTTACTGGGGTAGACTTATGTCACCCTGATTGCTTGCTTTTAAATGAGCTTTTGTGAATGGCTGTTCCCTAGTGGGGATTTGGATGTCCAGAACCTAAAGAATTATTCTGATAAAGAGCAAGAGCTTGAAGGGATAGAAAGTGACAGGTAGAAAATGAAAGTAGGATAGAAATCTTCATTGCCCTGTGCCATGTCCAAAGTGGGTGTGAATCCAGAAGAGTGTATGATACCTGCTTTGTGATGTAGCAAATGACTTTTTAAGGTCAAGACAATAAAGGACTCTACCTAGAATGCACAACTGCTGTATTTTCATGTTGTGGTCAAAACTTGCTGATCTTTTTGCACGACCATATAAAGCTGCTCTTTTGCCTATGTAAGTGAACATGTTAAGGTGACAATGGCTTCTAAAAGCTTCACCCTATTGTTTGATATAAGACCAGCTGAAGGCCTTGATTTTCTTCATGTGAAGAAGCAGCAAGTCTGTCTGATAATTACCTTCGCTCTATTTTCACCAAATACTGCTGGAAACTTTGGCTTAGTAAAACACAGAACACGCAGCAGCAGCTGCTTTCATTGCAGAGCAGATGTGTAATGTTAGGGACACCTCTCTTCAAATGCTTTTCTACTGCTGGAAAAGGTGCTGTATTTCTGTAGCTTATAAAAGTGCTTAGAGGACCAGAAGTGCTGTCTGTATGTGACAGAATCAGGGTATTTGGCCATGCTGTCAAGTTTGGATGCTTTTAGCAAAGTCTGGAGATGCTACATGATGTGGATATTGTTGTTCTTGTCATTGAGTTAACTGAGGAGACCCAAGACCACAGACAATTCAGCATCTAGACATTCAACAGGCAGGATCTTTTTCCTTTCATAACCTCCCCAATTCATATTAAAAACCCTAACAACAACAACAAGAACCCCACTGAAATTGATGAGAGCAGCTAAGAAAGCAACTAAAAAGTCCTGGTCAGGGGAGCTGCCATCCAGGACCTCCAGTGACTGATCTGACTAACAAGAGTCCGTCAGTCTCCCATGTATATCAGTGCTGCCAGCTTGGCTTTCAGAGTCGTTTTTAAGGCAGTAATTGTCCTTGCAATACCATTTAACTACTAATATCTAAACTAGTTTTGTAGCCATCCATTTTCTAAAGCCACCAAATTTTATTGTTTGCCCACAATACAATGATACCAAAACATACATGTATTTAACAAAAAGAAACACCCTCATAGAAACGTTGATAGTGCTTTGATATCCTCTCTCACAGCTGGGGCTCTGTTAGACGTTGCTAGAGGTCTCTCCACTTGAAAATTCCCCGGTTGCACTGGGCAGGACAAACTTCACGTATCTGCCCTTCTCCCAGCCCCTCCTGATCCGCAGAAGTCTTTGCTGGATGCAGGGCAAAATGAAGATGACTTTTGCTATGATCACAGTACATGGGACGAGCAGTGTGAGGGTGTAGGTTGGAGGCAGGTAAAATTTGTACTGGTTCTCATCAAAGGCCCTTGACCATCCATATGTGAGCGTGTGCAGAGTGCTGATTACCAAGGCAATAAATCCAAGTGTGGACTAAAAGGAAGAGAAACAGCAGTTAGCAGAGGACCTTGTGCCTGCCTATTGTCTTCTATTCTTTTACACTATTTTCAAAGTGCACATAGCACAGAGAAAGCAGTGAGTATTCCTGTGTTTCTTGGACAGAGTCAGATGTGACTGGAAACCTTTCCTGGGTAGTGTGCCAGACTGCATTTTTCTTTTTCTAATCAGAGGTTAAGTGTGATATTAGAAACTCAGCAGGAGTTTCCCAGAAGATGCTGCCAACTCAGCTGAGAGGTGGGCTCCTGCCTCCATGTGAATCAGCAGATCCCAGCCCCTGCTGAGCTAGTAACTGCAGGCAGCTCACAAATGCACCTCCCAAACCACAGCTGCCAGCTCCACTGCCTGCTGGTCCATGGCTGAGGAGAGGCTGCTGACTGGTGGGGTGAAGCAGCAGCTCCAGACCAGCATTTGGCACCATCAGAAGTCAGTGAAGCTGTAGCTTCACACAGAGCAAAGATACCTTCAGGTCACTGCCATCACCTACCCTACAGAAAAATGAAACTGTGGGGACAAGTGCTCTGTTCTGAGCTATGCAACAGCCCTGAAGGTTTCCTTTTCTGTCCTAGAGATCTGTGTTGGTTTGTGAGCCAAGGAATCAGGTAGGATGATGGACTAAGTCATTGAAATGGGGAGTCAAGAGCACTTTATCCACTCAGGGAGGCAGCAAGAACCCAGCCACTCTTCTGGAGACAAGAACTTCCCCCATTTTCATCTGCAATCATGGCTCCCAAGCACCCACCAAGATAACAATGTGCCTCAGTATTTTGAGATCCATCTGAGGGCTGCTCTCGAGAGGGATTTTAAATTGTGGTCCCCTCACAGGTGCTTTCCTGTCAGGATCAGAAGTGCAGACTATGCCAGCTCCCTCTGCTCACTGGCACTCATCAGGAGCCAGGCTCTCAAGTCCTGGAGGCATCTCAAGTACAAGCCTTTGCTGCTGTGTTTTCAAAGAAAAGCACAGGTTAACTGCTGCTCCACTCTGAATGCTTGGTCTAAGCCTCCAATAGTAACCAAATTTCAAGATGCCTAGACAGGGGAAAAACTTGATGTGCCTTAGAGAAGGAAGCCTTTACAAGTGAAAATATCTGGCTTGGTGCAGCTAGTCATGACTGGGATCAGCAAGACACAGGGTTTTCCTGAAGGTATGCCCAGGAAAGAGGACACAGTAGAGAAATAAGGGACTAGGGCAAGACAAGAGGAAGGACTACTCATTTTCTCTCTAAAACTCTTAGCTGGAAAATGACTCAATTCAAAGCATCTCTTCCCATTTATTATTATTGGGGAACTATTTTAAAAACCTTAAAAAAAAGGTACCATGCTGTTACCAACAAACTAGACCAAGGTGCCTCTAACCTTCAGAGCTAATCATTTAGGCAGCTGAAAGGAATGAGCAGAGGAGGAAAGCTCCAAAACATGCTACCAGATCTCGACACTTCCCTTCTTCAGCACCTACCAGGCAGTTATCTGGGTGTTGCTTACTCCTACCAAGATTTCATCTGTATGACCTCCTGCTAAGGTAGGGAACTCTTCCCTGTGTTACAGCTGAGCATTAATTACTCAAGGTTGTGCCAGGATTCAGGAGCAGATGTCTGAACTGAACCTCAGTCCTGCAGATATCCCCAGACCCATCCTTTCCGTGGGGACAGCTGTCCTTACCAGAAGCCATGTGCTATTCCTAAACCAAAGCTGTAACAGGCAGCAACCCTGAACAGGGGCAATATTGGTTTCACTTGGAAAATTAAGGAGGAGTTTGTGGCAATATGCCATGATCACAGTTGAACCTGACAGCTCAGCCATCATTTATTGACTCTGAGCTTCTCTCCAACAGGCAAAAAAAATTCCTTGAGTGGCAAAAGGTTGGAAGCACCATCTTGAGACTGATCTGGGAGAGCAGAGATGTAAAAGCAAGGCAAGGGGAAAGGGGAGAGGATGCTTTCTGCCCTAGGTGAAGGATGCTTTTGGAGTCAGCCCGAGCAGGGCCCTGCGCACGGCAGACATTGGAGCTGGAGATAATGAGTTTGTTCCTTTACATGTTCTCTTTCAGTTGCTGCTGGTACTGGGGGAAAGTAGAAATGGAAATTAGTAGGACAAAAGGTGACAAACCATCACAGGCACTCAGTGACCCACCTTTGTGTGCAGACAGCAGGGGGCAAGAAACAAAAAAGCTAATTGGCAAAAAAAGCAGAGATAAGCCGCTGGTGGCTGGAAACAGTGCAGGCAGCTCCTCAGACAGCAGCAGTGGGTTCATCCACTCGTAACACAGGAGGGGCTGTCTAGTGAGCAGGTGGTGCCCAGGGGGTCCCAATGCTGATGCTGGCTGAAGGACCTGTGTTCAGCAGGGCTCGATGGTTGCACTCGCCAGACAGGCTGTCAGCCAGGGGCAGGTTGGCCTGTACTAAAACATCCTGCTGGTAGCAGCTTGGCTCAGTATACACAGCTCACCATATACTCCGTGTAGTACAATGCAGAGACTGCCGAAAGCCCCATGGGGGTTGAGTGGCCACCATGCTTAGCCTAGATGCCATACAGAGTTTTGAAGCTCCGCTTTCATTTATGCTTTCAATGCAGTTTCTGGCTCTGAAACGGTTTTGTTTGGTTGGGGTTTTGTTTATTTTTGGTTGTTTGTTTTCAGCAGTGGCAGAGGATTCTTTTGCACAGTCGCAGCACCAGCCATATGAGGTGTTAAAGCCCTCCATGAAAAAGAGCTGCACGAAGACAGTGTCTTCCTAATGCAGGCTTTGCACAGATTTTCTGCTCTGTATTAACTCTTAGGTCTCTCCATCTCCTTGGTGTCTGTGAGGCTCCCTGCAATGCATCAGCCAAGGTGATTCAGTCCCGTGTGGCTCATTTAGAAATGCCTGGGCAGCATCCAAAGCACACAGCCCCTTCCTGACCCAAATATGTTTCTGACTTCTGCTGCTGTCAGTCCTGTGAAGTCATTAGCTCCATGGAAGCAGCTCTGGATCACACTTCGTTGATGGCAGGGTTAGAAAAGGGCTGATGACAGATTCTTTATATCTTGTGATGCACAAGCTAAGAAATAAACCAGGTCAATTCAACCTTCAAATTCCAGGAGGACTTCTCAGGATGGGAAGGTAAAGGCAACCATACACATTTGTACTTCTCAGCCAATTAGATCTGATTTGTAAATCATGGGGGAACATTAAAAATGCCTCCCATAGCCTGAATTACATATGAATCACTCCTGCTGTCCACTGCCTAGAGGGCTGCTAATCAAAACTGGACATATAGGGGAACTCTGTATCCAATTTAACTGTATTTAATTGAAATGTGTATCTTCAAGAAATAAAAACGACCTGTTTTACTCCTCAAACCTTAGCAGCAATCCAAAAGGGATTTTTGTCTTGTCAGGCTAGAGATGTGTATTTGAAGAGTGTGGCAGTATCCAATGACATTAATACAGGTGCATACACTGCTTCTGGAAAAGGTCAGACCTGGATGCTGGGTAAGGAGGTGACTAAAGTGGTCTTGAAATTGTAACAAATTGCAGCCCTCTCTCAAATGAAGCTTTTGGGGCAGCACCTCTCAAACGCACCAGCCAGTTCAACTGGGATGGCAATGAACTGCTTGCATCTTCTGGGAGACATCTGCCTGGGTGGCTGCCCTCTGCGTTTTCCCTCTTTCACTCCTCCCAGGTATGGGAAGTCATGATGCCTCTAATGTGCTGTGAAAGGGTCAAGTGCTCAACATCCCAAATATTTGAGAAATCAGCCTCGTGCTTCACCCCTTGTATTTACATTGTGCTGCTGTGCATTAATGCTGGAAGGCTCACACTGTGCTGTGGTGAAGCGTTAACCTCTGGAGCCTGGCAGCAGTAGTTGTACCTGCTCCTGACTGCATCACCAACTTATTGAGGAGGAAATAATTTAAGAGTCCTCGTTGAAAAAAAACAAAACAACAAAACAACAAAAAACAACCCCAAAACCAGAAGCTAACATGCAAAGGGATTTCTAACCTGCACTTTTGATATGACATTTCCACAGCAGGGCACAAGCCAGCCGTGCCTCTGCTGCATGTGATCAGCTGGGAGCTTGTGTCGCGCTGTCACGCTTTATCCCACACGGACAGAAATAGGTCTATCTTTCCATGAACTAAGCCAGCTAGTTCCCATGTGGGGCAGCCAAAAGCTATTTTAGAGCCGATCATCATGTACTTGTCTGGTCCCAGTGTTGATATACGCTCAGAATGATGCAGGAAGGGGTCCCAAAGGGGCATCAGCAACAGTAGCGTGACATGCACTGGTAGGAGACCGCAGCACTACCTGCCGTGGTGTATATATTACATCACACAATGCCAGCACCTTCCAGGACAGCTGCCAGCCAAAGAGGAATGCAGGGAGTTTCCAAAACTGCTTCCAGGCTGCAAGGAGATAATTCCCTTCATCTATGACTCTTAGCACGAGACGCCTAAGGCAGGATCAATTAGCCAATGTCCCGGCGGCTGCAGCCCTCCTGTGAGAAATGGTGGCGAGAATTAATATGCTCCCATTGTCTGCTCTGAGCGAATGGTTTAAAGCCAGGTTTCCCTTCTCCCCGAGGGATGATTTCTTGGGGTCAAGCTCTCCCGGTGAGGCTTTTCTACTCAATGTCAGTGATTACTCACTAGTCCACAGGAAGGGAAGGAAAAATACAAACTGACTACTCTTTGGGGCACTTGTGGGGGAAGCTGTGGAGCAGGTTGCCAACTCCCACTCTAACAAATACTGAATTATTTATATTTTGCTGAAGAGCTTCAACAGGAGAGGCTGGATGATAGATATTCACTCCCACATCCCCAGACTCTGCCCTCCCCTTTTGAAGGGTCAGGTGTGCACTGCTGTGATGCATGGAGAGGCTCTGCAGGGCAGATGCAGGGGTACAGAGTCCTGTAGGGGCTCATCCATGGGCCAGTGCTGCAGGCCTTGAAGCTGGGTGTCCACTAAGCAATAGTGACAAAGGAGACAAAGGCAAGGAGGGGTTTCAGGGCTACGGGATATGACAATGACATGGTGAGGGGAATCTGGCCTCAAACTGGGCTCTAATGTGCAGGGAATACGTGAAGGTTCATTCCCTGTTAGCCTTGCTAGTTAGCCCATGCCTGGTTCTAAGTGCATCTCCAAGAATGTTACATCCCCTGAGTTTGGGGTTTGTGAATGTCCCACATAGGGGACTCAAGTTACTAAGGGAATTTGGCCCTTGGGAGCTTGGACATTGCTACAACCGGGAAGAAGATGCCTAAACCACTGAATGAGTTTGGGGAAAGATTCCTAACTCACTTTTCAGAATCATACATGGACCTTTTGCTGAAATTACACCCAGCTCTCTGTTTCTTGGTCTCTAGCATTTTAACAGACCAGCCGAAGCCTTTTTTGAACCTGTCTATTGAACATCTGTGGCATTCAAGCTCTGCCAAATCTGACCTTCTCCTGCACTGGTCTCTCATGTGCTTTTCTTTTTATAACCTCATTCTCTGTGAAATGCAAGGGCAGGTCTGTGTCCTGCAGCCAGCTCTCCATGGTGGGTTACTTACCTGCCCTCCACAGCCTGGTGCAAACTCCTTGCAGCAGCTCTGACATGTTGTGCATGACTGACATGTGACTGGCTCCAAGGTGGTTCTTGCTCATGGAAGTGAACATCCCTGCCCTCTCAAAAGGACCCCAAGGCTTTCTGCTTTTCTACCTCATGTGGCTTCAGGAGGTGTTGAACTGTGAGTGTCTGGGCTGCTCCTGAACACCAAGCAAGGAGGGAGAGGACTCTGCAGGGGAGTGTCATGCAGTCGAAGTCCTGGCTATTTTGTTCTCAGGATCTCAAGCTAATGCTGCTAATTGCAGGGTGAGAAAGAACTTCAGCAAAGACATTAAAGACTCCCTCCTGGAAAGCTTGCTGCTAATCCTCATGTGGATGCTCATGACATTACATTTTCCCTTCCCCCCCCAAGACAGCAGCACCCTCAGCAGACTGGGCAAGCCCTGAGTGAAAGCAACACAGCTCTCATGGGATACACCACATCCCACTGTCACTGCCACTTGGCTTCACCTTCTGGGAAGTGGTGCATGGCTCCAAGGTGCACAGGGAGGTATGGAGTGTCAGGTTTTGCCCCTGATACTAGTGTGCATCTTGCAGTGATGTTCTGGGACAGCAGGTCAACGTCTGCTCTCCCTTGTCTGTGAAAGGGCTTGACTCTGACTGCAGAACCACTTTGGCATCAACAAATGTCAACTTTACCTGGATGAAACTGAATTCCCTCCAGTTGAGAGAGTTTGCGATAGATGGAAGTGAAGTGATGGCAAGTAACGACAGCAACCCCAGGGCAATTATTCCAACAGAGAGATAAATCTCCATCCTCCAGACTTCCTCCTCTACCCAGATATTCATCTTCTTCTCCATAGCCTGGTGTGACAATGAATGTTTGTTAAAACAGAGCACTTAGGAATGGAGGAACTGAATTTTATTTGTATTTGGTTTGGAAGCAGGTTTCCTGGATGAACACTGGGTCCTATTCACACCTTCTGTACTATTTGCCTGTTTGGGAGTGTGTGCAAATGTTCTTTTATCCCACCTCCACTTGGCCAAAGCTAGACCTGATCTGAAGCCTGCTGGGAATATCTGCTGAATGCTCACAACTTCCACAGCCCTTAACCACAGCAGCAAGCCCCAAAGTTGCATTTGCAAAGACAGTTAGAATGAGAAGTCTGTTTAAAGCCAAGAAAACAAATACAGATGCTTGACTATACAGTAGTCTCCTAATAACCTTTGTTTTAAGTGCATTTAGTGGGGAAATTGTTCATGCTAATGGAAGGGATGATGGGTTTTATGCTGCATGGCAAGGAGGAACATTTAGAACCATCCTTTTTAGCCCATTAAATGGGTTTAATTTACTAAACAAAGATGTTGCAATAAAACAGGAGATAGAGAGGAAATGAACACAGGATGCTTGCCTGAAATTAATGTGTGACTGTGGCAATGTGAGAAGGACCTGCTCTGGGCTGGAGCTGAGAGGCTGGGGATGTTTCTTGATGGATGCCTTGAACAGGCACTGCTGCTGACACCAGCCATCTTGCTCCCATCTGCCTCAACAGCCCCTTCCTTCCTCTGCTGGGACAAGCATTTGGAAGCACTAGGGAAGATAACCCAGCGTAGAAAGCAGACTGCTTGTGAGGCAGATCAAGTTCCCCACTCAGCTACATGAAGCTTGTGCCATCCCAGGATGGAGTACGGCAGAGCAGCTAAAAGCCAGGGGCAGAAGGGCAGAAGCACATTTTCTCATGGCACTGCCAAGTTAGAGAGTTGGCTTAGTTGCCAGAAGGTAGCAATCTCATGCTTGATAAACACTGCCAAGAATTTCAGGAAGGCGACAAAGTTATTTTCCATTTCCTTGTTCTCTTAGACTAAGACAAGTTCTTTACCATCATTTTGTTAAACTCCTGGAGGCACTGCGATGGGGATACTCATTCCACACATTGACCCCCCCCAGGGTAATGATATGGTCAGTGTGAGAAACAGGGATCTCTCAAAATCTAGGGAGAAAAGTTGAGGGTAACTCTGCTCCCTCCACCACGGGATTTATTCCCTCCTAATATGTTTTCTTGCCTCTGCCCAAGCCTCAAAAGCACCAGGTGCTGGGAAAAGCTGCTTTCACAGGCATGCCTGTGCTCCTGGGGAGCAATGGAATGGAGGAGTTCAATCCTAGCCCCAGCTATAAATGAACAGAGAACACCTTGCTGGAGTGACTGACTGGTCTTTACTGTGTGTGGATGCATGCCTGCTATGTGATGTGTGGCTGACTCATGGAGGAAGCGCTCATACAGAGAACAGCTTATTCCCGCTTTGAATACAAAAGCCAAGATATTAAACCCGCTATCTGACATCTGGATGTGTGTAGATTACTACAGGTGCTGATCTGAAGAGCAGCCACATTACCTGCTTGACGGCCATCTCAATGAGCTGGTAGCGGTGGGAGCGGCGCATGGGCAGACAGAGGCTGTACACAGCATGCAAAGCTGCACAGAAGAAGCTGAGGAGACCAATCTGCTTTCGGTGCTGGAGCCACTGGTCGAGCCAGTCTGGAAAGCGCCTGTATTTGGTGCCATAGTAGAGCTGCGAGCAGGCTGCCACCACCCCGGGCAGGTAGACGAGGGACAGCATGACATAGGCCACGCAAGGCAGCGTTGTGTTGACCACCTCGATGGGGATCTTGTACAACTTGTTCTTCTGCTCCCTGATGTAAGGGTGGATGACCTGCCGGATCAGGTTGTAAGTGAAGAAACAAAGAAAGAGCCCCAGAGACAAGAAGATGGGGATTTTCCAGGCTGGCAAGAGGCGCAGGGGAATGTTCTCAATCTCGCAGGCTGATGACATGCATCCCATGTCCACTGGGGTGAACCCCATGACTTGAGCAATTTCTGCTACAGTGCGCTTGGCCTCTTGGTTATCTGAGCAAAGCAGAACCTGCAATGAACAGAAAGATACACACAGGGCAAAGAGAGGTGAGACTGCCGGGAATTAGTGTGACAGGAGAGACGCTGTGCTAGAAGGAGCCTACGTTATTCCACTGAGCATCACGCTTCCTGTCAGGTTCTCTGATGGGGATTTACCACAGCTGCCAAAGAACTCACTCCTGCACAGGCTTCCTTCCATGTTTGCACCACCAGTTTGTTTTAATGGCTGTGTTTAGGTAAACAGACAGTTAAATAAGACTTTTCACTTAGGCAGAAGCTCCAAAACTACAAAGTGTGAAGTAAATCAGAGTACTCAATTTCTTAGCAAAGAAATGCAGAAGCTATGGAGTGGTCTCTGAATGCTCCCTTCTTCTGGAGCTTAAGGCCATCTGCTGACACTGCCAGAGCTCAGCTGCTGAAACTGTCGGGATTTGGCCCTTGTGAGAAGAAAACAATACCTGCTTATTTCCATCCCTGGCACCTGACTGCAGTGTCCACGCAGAAAGCACATTAAACCCTTTGACCACGGTGCAGGCTGGGAAGAGGGAAGCCAAGTACTCAGCATTGGATTCTTTGTGATGGTTGATCTCAGTGTTGTTACTAACATCCACCAGGATCTTGCCTGCCAGCACATCAGCCAGGTCACAGAGGGTGGAGTAATGTTCCCTGAAAACGGCCACAAAAATGACATCCGTCTTCTTCACTGCTTCAGCCTGGAAGGTGACTTCTGCTGCAGAAGGGAAGAGGTTGGCTTTTCGCTTCGGGTTGCGGCTGCCAACCACCACCTTGAACCCGGAGCACACCAGTCGGATGGCCAACGACCGTGCAAAGTCCCCGCTCCCCAGCACCCCAATGGTGCGGCCAGACAAGGCTGTGCTGCTGGAGTCACCCTCCATGCTTCGATGGCCCAGGAGGGGTTTGGCCATGTCTCCTCTGGACATCCTGTCAAGAAAAACAAGTGGAAATGCAACTTCACTGTGAAGCTCTCACAGAGTCCCAGGCTACATTTGTGGTCATGGGTTAAAAATGCCCCTTATGCTGCTTGAACAGAAGACCAGTAGCCCGGGACCCATCTGCCAAACCCACCAAGAGTGCAGTAATGCACAAGCACCATTGGAGGGGGCCAAAACACCACACTGGGCTGGAAAGCGAACTGTTTCCCAGCTATGTGAGAGCCAGCATCTACTCGATGGACTCATCCACCCTTGGCTGTTCTTCATGCAGATATTTCACACTACAAAGCCAGGTCAATGCCTACAGCAAAAAGAATCAACTCTCAAGACACTCCACGGAACTATCAGGTATCGTCTGAAGAGCCCAGAGCCAGGTGGCCTTGGGGAGCCCTGAGCCTACATTTAGAAAAGACAGGGGTGCTTCTGATTTGCGAGAGCAGAAGGAAGGCAGAGAGTTGCAGTTGAAATGAAAGCATCTTAAAAGTGGTAAATGAAGAGAGCTGCAGCCTTTGCCTGTTACAATACTGAGCCCTGACAAGCTGCTTCAGCTCTTCCTTCAATGAGTAATGAGAACTCACTCGTGACATTTAAAATTATGTATTAAAATACGATGGGATTTGCTCATGAAAGATCTTGATAAGGTTTACAAACGTTAATGAATTTTGCCCTGTATCACTCTGCTATCTGTAACAGATTAGATATTGAGGTCATGGAGAGGTTTTAAGCAGATCAATAAATCCACAAGCAGTACGCCAGCCAGCCCTGGAGGTCAGGAGAAACTTGAGGAGGGAACCGCCAGGCTGCTCATGGACTGTGCCACCAGTGGCTCAAATCTGACTCCTGACTTTAGGAATGGCAAATTTGCCCTTAAGGAATGGTAAACTCCTTCAAAAGCAGATTTTTCAAGGGCTTGGGAGGTCACCCAGGGAATTTACACACCAGGACATCTGGGTTTTGTATTTGGCACACTGGTAGAGATAATAAAGCCCATGATTAGCAAACTCATGATATACTGGGAACCAGGATAACTTCGTTGTGGCAGAGTGCAGTCTTGCTTGCAGTCAAGTTCTTTCAAAGTGAAGGTGACCACTCTACTGGGGTGACTGGACCCCAGTGCAGGCTGTGTTTTTCATAGGGTCTTGGAAATGTCCTTTACCTAAAGCTAGTCAGGGGTTGGCACAGGGATAGTGCAAAGAGGAAGGACACTTCTGCATTAATGGTTAACAATGAGAAACAAAGGGTAAGAAGAAGTAAATAACGTTGATAATGAGAATAAGTTATCAAGGGATTTCCCTGAGGATCCATGTTGTTCAACATGCTCATAAGTGAGGGCATGGGAAGGGGAATAAATATTGAGAAGATGGAGCTTCTGCATGGTGATCATTTAGGACAGTCAATCTTTATTGTGAAGTTTCTCCTCATTCAAAGTGCCTGAGCACCAAAATTCACTACTGACACACGGCATGAGCTGCCTACAGGCATTAGCTCCCTAACTATATGTACACTTTAATGAGCTTTAAATTTGTTAAAACCACTCAGAAAATTGATCTCAAAATACTGTCTGGGTGTTCCTTGGCAGGTTCACATCAAACACAGCCCTAGTTACTGGGAGAGAAGATCTCTCGTGCAGCAACCGTGTGCCTCAGTCCTGTGCCTCACGGAAAGCTCGACCTTGAAACTATCGTTCACTGTCTTGGATACAAAAGAAAATCAGTTTGGTAACAATGCTGTTTCTATGGCTGCTCTTCTTGCCTCTCACCAAGCACCCCATTGTCCCAAAGACTTGAAGATATACAAGGAAGAAGTGCTCTTGGAAGAAAACAAGAGACAAAGAAATGTTGAACTCTCTTTAAGAAGTCTTTTCCCTGCTCCACACATATCACACAGACTTTATTTCACACTCTAAGTGAGGAAGAGAGTCCTGTTAAACTCAGAGTTACTCATGCTTCTGAAAGATCCTGCTTCTGTTCCAGACCTGCAGAAGGCTTTTGTGTGCTGCAAGGGTCATTTGGTCATGCTGCCTGTGTCAGGCTGCTGCCAGTGCTCACACCCCTGCATGGTATATTCCCTGTGTATCACAGTCAATAAGGTGTTTCATCCAGGAATTAGTGGGAAACGTATACAAGACAACATAGAAAACACTACTGTATCACTGTACAATAGATACATTTCAGTTCCACTCTCTCCACTGCCAAGAAAGGGAATAAAACCTAGCACAGGGAAAGAGTAAGAGAAATGACAAGGACGATCAGCTTGGAAAAGAAACACAGGGGAGGAGGGTGAAGGGACTACCTGGGATTTGAAGAGGTGAAGAGCAACCTCAAGGTGGAGCTCAGGCTGGAGAGCAACATGGAAGCATCAGTCCTCTTCATCCACAACTAGAGCTTTGCTGCAAAATCTCTAATGTAAAGGACAGCAGCTCTGTCTCAAAGATTTTTGGCTTTTTCCCTCCCCCCCCGTCCCCCATTTATCAGATGCTTTGTCAAAAGCACATTGCTTTACTTTTTACAAAGTAAAGCAGTGCTCCACCTAAATGTATTTGTGGTCAGGACTATTTGTTCTAGAGCTAATGCTCTTGTTCAGCCTGAGGAGAATTCTTTCTTATACCCCCTTGCCACTCCCACCACCTGTACACACAAAGTGTTATCCTGAAATAGAGAGATGCATCTCTGGCTCTCAGCCAAGGGGAGAAATCAACATTCAGGGTGACAAAGCAGTTGTCACCCACAGACTCATTTCATAATCAATCTAAAGAACCTCAAAAGCTCTCTCTGTGCTCCCACTGCGACGTGAATTTTGCTGCAAGCAAATTTTCTTGTTGTGTGTTTTCTCTGCCCTGTAACTGCCACCAAACATGCAGAGAGATGTCGGCAATGATTGGAGATAAACAGCTTTGCTGTCTCCAGTTATTGTGATTAAAAAGGATGACAGAATTAAATGGCCTTTGAAGTCAGCAGGATCGTTAAAAAGTAGGAAGCCTCAGAATCTTTTCTGCGGATTTTGGTGTGATTGTTTGAGTCATGCTCTGACTGTCAGAGCTCTGGAGCAGGATGTGTCCCCTTGGCGGGACAGCAGCTTGAGCCCTGCCATCGGCTGCTGCCTGCTTTTGCATTGCTGCCAGACACTGAAATCCCCCCAAGAAACAAGGAGAAAATCTCTCTTTCACCATAAACACATTTTACCTACACAGATGCCATGGTCTCTGCCTAACAGATGCCTGGATATAGGCAGACTCTGGATATCAGAGTGTCTGATTGGGCAACAGGTTTTTGCACTTCTATATCTCTGTGGAGCACGACCCCCCATCTCCCACCACCCCCTCAGTTACTGTGTTCATGCTTTTTCTGCACCCATGGACAATGTGTTATCTGCTTAAAACTCTCCCTCCTAAAGCTAATTCTTCATGGTGCAGTCAACCCACCCAAGGTCAATGTGAAGCACTGTGGCTAGGACACTGCAGAGTCACCTGGAGGCAGAGGAGGGCTGTGCTTGGACACAACTGTAGCATGCTGCAGCCTTGAATAAAGCTCATTTATTGATCTTCGCCACTAAGAGAATGGCATCCCTGCTGAGTTAGGGCACCTGCACTTCAAGATCAGTTTCTTACCAAGCATGCCACATGATGATTTAAAGCACAGCTCAGTGGAAGTAAACTAACTCTGATGCTAAATGGGAAGCAGTTCCCTAATTAAAATATCTAATACAATGTAAGGCTGCTGTTCAGCTAGACTGTAAATGACACCTTTGTATCACTGAGTGGGGATGCAATGTCCAGCTGTAGCATGCTTATTCCTGTCTGTAGTCCACTGACTGCATCACAGTTACTGCTGTTATTTGCAGGACAGTAGCAGAGATGGGCAACGAGCAAGATAGGGAGCTCCCCTCTGGCAGGCACCCTACCAAAACTGGCCAGAAGGCCACTCCTGCCCAAAAGAATGGGATTAGACAAGCAATAGCTAGGTGAAATGAAGCAGTCAAATCTCTGTTGCCCAGGCAGAGGGAGGGAGCTCTCACAGAAGAAAAACATGGATAATTCAACGTATTTTGTACCTGAGGCTTGGCAGAGGCTCAGAGGCTGTTAGCTTAGGCTTGGTGCCAGGCAAACAAGGTTTTTCTGCCTCTTTGCCCACACTGAATGGCCTCACTCAGGTTTTGCCACAGGACAGCCTTTCTGGACAGAGCTGGGCTGCAGGAGCCCGCTCAGGTGTCACCAGGCTCATAGCAGAGTCAATCTGCCAAGCAGATCATCTCCCACCACTAGCAGGGAGCTGGCTCTGTCCTTATCCTCTTTCAACAGACATGGGGGACTGAGATAGCAATGATAACAGGACACCAGCAAGTTTGCCTGGGACAACCCTGATATCCTTGACCACATCTTTAACAATAAGACCATCTTTTTGGGCTCCTTTCACTTTCCCTGGTGCAGGAGGATAGCCTAGCTGGTTCCTGTAACTCACAGTCTGTCCATGTTTGAGTTGCAAACCCTGAATAGGGATGGGCATGTAGAGGCAAGGCACAGGGCATCACTTCAGTTCTGACCAAAAAAATCAAGACCCATTTTACTGCCTGGGTATTCAGATTTATCAGATAAAAGACAACTTAGCTTTATAATAACTCTAGTGAAAAAACAAACCAAACCAACCCCCTCCCCCCAAAAAAAAACCCCAAACCAATGTTTTAAACATGTTGCTGAGACAAAATATGCTGAAGAACAGGGTAGAAATCTCATGTGCAACAAAACTAGTTCCTGTTTGCACAAAAGCTTGTTCCTGAGCTCAGCCTCATGGCCAGAGTTTGAGACAGCTAGAACAATTGCTTTTATGTTTTCCCTGGAGGTCAGGTTTTATGTTTCGACTGACCACAACTGAGTCTCATGTAGCTGTGGATTCAGCTCTGTGCAGGTCATCACAGAGCCCACTCTGTGCTTCATCTTCTGTGCTGGGCATTATTTGAGATAAAGCACATGATTATTATCTACATCCTGCAATGAGCATGTGGGTTGAAAGACCACCGAGCTGCCTGAGTAATCAAATGATGTTGCAGAGCCCTTGGTCAAGTCACTGCAGAGTAACATCATGCTTTCTGCATCAGGACAGTCCCTTTGGGCTCTGCTAGCCGCAGCTGGCACCCAGCTCCATAGAGAGTGGTCCTACAAACACACATCCTGGAGAGACAGGGGTGATCTCTGTCCACAGGGGACTTTTAGTCTGCATGCAGAGACCTTTGTACCATGAAGTCAAAGCCCTACAGCTTCTGTTTGCAGAGCCCTCTGCTCAGTGGCCTGCCTGCTGGCATCTCCTGCTTTAATCCTCCAGAAGACCCAGCTGGAAAGGAGCATTTGCTGCCTGATGTCTCTACTCAGGCCTTTTTTGGCTAGAGCTGTTTTGTTTCCAGGGAAAATAAAGCATTTAGGTATCTTTCTCACACCCAGAGTGCTTCTCTGAGGAGCACAAGCACCATGTACCTGTTGGGACTAGAAAAGATTTAAGTAAGAAAAAAGCTTTTGAAAAGCTAAGAAAAAGCTTATTGAAAGCTGCTTTAAATCCAGCTCCCATGCACACTTCAGGAGACCTTTCAGTCCTGCCCAGTCTGCCTTGAGAGAGGCCCTTTGCTCTGCAGGTGAGGGAAGGACTGGGGAAACCAGGTTTGCTGCTCTTTTCCCCCCTTTCTCCTTCCAAAGCAGAGTTAACTCCTCAATGATACAAACCAGGAACTGGCAAAAGGGATACATCACCCACAGATATTACTTCATCCAGAAAAGCCATGTTGCAAACCAAACTGGTATGCCAGCTAGCCGGTGAGAATGAGGAAATGATGGAAGCTGGGCTTCCTCCCTCCATCGTCCTTCATCCCCTTCACTCAAAGGGCAGGGAGCACTGATGGGGAACGGGGGCTTTTCACCCCATGCCTCTACTTCTGGAGCAGGAAGGTGGCATAAGAGCCTACCTTGAGAGAAGCAGTCTTGCCATGAGCAGGAATCATTGGGTGCTGAGGCTGTCCCCTGTGACACGGTGGGGACAGATCTACTGTGGGGTCTGCAACATTGCTGTCACCCTAAACTTGCTGTGGGACTCTGGAGGCTGCTACATGTCCCTCTGCCACTGCTCTCTGCTCTGAATCACTTAGCATTCACAGGTCCTCATTACTTCCCCCTGCCTCAGGACAGGTGTTTATCTGATACTCTCATTTATCAGGTGTTTACCTGTTAAAACCACTTCCATAAGCTCCTGCAGCTTTCTCCTCTCCGTATCTCTCAATCCAATTAGCCTCATCATTTCCTCTCTTACCCCCAAAGGACACGGCAAATGATTTGCCCCCTCCTCCTCTGCAGACACATTTGCATTTCAGAACGGGTTTCTTGTCTCTGTTCAGCTTTTCCTACATGAGTGAAACCCAGCTCTTTCCTCAAAGCTCTTATTTGCCAAATGTCTGACAACTCAGCCTCTCTTCCTTGTTCTCCTTTTTCTTGGAGAACACCCAGAATGGCATTTTCCAACCAAACCCCTAAACCATACAACCGTAGAGTTGCTTTGTTTAGAAAAGACCTCTAAGATCATTAAGTCCTTCCGTCAAAAGACACCAGCCAGAGCAGAGACACCACTTCCCCAACGTGCCACTTCTCTTTCTTCATCCCAGCAGGCTGTTTGCTTTTGCACAACTGTGTGACACTGTTGACTCACGGGCCACTGTGCCCATCAGCCCCTCCTCTGGCTCCCTGCAGCCACTGCCTGGCCGGTCGCTCACCCAGTGTCCACACGGTCAGTTGGTCCTATCACACAGGACACAACACATACCCTGTTTTTTCAAAAGCAGCTCTCCCAGTTTGTCATGATCTTTAATTCTTTGTCTCCTCTATAGTATTTCCAGTCTCTCCTAGCTTAATGTCACCTACAAATTCAGTACATGCCCCCCTACTCCATCACCCACTAATGAAAACATGGGCTGACAGCCACTGACCCTCCTCACTCTGTACACCCTCTGGTCTAAACATTTATCAGCGTTGAGGATGTTGGTTTCAGAAGCCAGCAGGGGAGCCAAAAGCATGTCTCTGACTGTGACATATTCTTCACCATGAACAAAATTAAAAAAGATATTTCAAAACAGGGGACAGTGGAGAGAAAAGGCTACCAGAATTTCCAATATAGGCAGAATAGGCTCTTTTTTTTTTCCCCACACAAGCTCAGACATTTTGGTTACAGTTTGCCTATATATATACACCAACCTGTGGCCACTTTTCAGGGACAATTTCCTTTCCCAAGGTTAAAGAGGCAATGTTAATGCTGAGTAGAAAAATAACTTGCCTGTGATATGGAATTGGAAACTAAATTTCTGGCCCAGTCTTTTCGTCAGACCCACGTACTTCAAAGCACAGTTACCAACAGGTTCTGCTAGAGACAGCCCCAAAATTGCTTCTCCCAGATTTGTTGCTGAAGGGCTGCGGACCTTTATAGCACCAGGACTTTATAGCAAAGTCTTTATCTGAAAAGATTCCTCTGCTCTTCTATAAAAAGGTCTTGCTGCCTGTGCCTGTTATGTCAATAGAATAATGAGATGCCTGACAAGAACTTTCCCTGTAATAAAACTTCACAAAATAGGAATCTGAAAGCCTGAGAAACCCAGAGGCTTGAGCATAAGATTGCGGAGAGCATAGATGTAGTTTTGGTAAAGCAGATGCTGACACAGCACATGGGACTTTAGCCAGCTGATGTGACTCTGAATAAGAGGTTTATTTTCCCTGTTTATCATCTCACAGTTCTTAAGTGACACAAAAAGATGGTTTACAACTTCAGATATCGCACTTAAGTCTTATGTGGCTTCTCTTGCTTTTTTGGGGGGTCTCAATTTGTTTGTTGTTCTTATCAAGTAAAGCCTCACCCATTGTTGAGCCTTCCCCTCTCCAAAGTGCAGGGAGAGCAGGGAAGCAGCCAAAAACTCAGATGGTGGAAGCTTCTCAGGTAGAGCTAATAGTGCCCTGTGGCCAGATATGATGGGAGAAGGTGTTTCTGCAATAATAGAGCTGGAGAAAATATGTTCTGCTCCTCTCCAGGTAGTCTGTGCTGTTTCGCTTGGAGCTCAAAGGCTTTGGAGATGGTGAGACCAGTCACCACAGAGAGCTGGCAGGCTCTGACTGTTTGAAACCTCTTTATTTCTTTCCGGGAAAGACATGCAGGAATTGCACTGTGTGTGCATGAAAAATATTTGGATTGGCTATTGCCATGCTGCAGTGCCTGTTAGAAGGGTCTCCAAGATCAGCACTCCCTTGCCTTTCTGAGTTTGACTCTCTCAGTGACTCAGAGGATGCGTAGGACCACATGGAGAGAGAAGATGGCCCAGGAGGCAGTATGGGGTGGAGGAAAGACACAACCAATGGCACGAGGTCAGCTCAGCTCCTGCTGATCCTTTGTTTGCCTCCCTTGAAGCACAGGCACAACACACAGCACTCTGAGCCAGCCTCAATAAGCACAGTGCTGAAAATCAGATGGTCTGCCCATGAAAGGCAACAAGCTTGTGTCTGACCATGCTTTGCCTCATCTGCCTTTCCCAGCAGCTGCTGTGAAGCTGGTCCTGTTTGGGGATCCAGATGAGTGAGAGACAGGTGAGAGGGAGATCATCTCCACCAGAAGTCAGCTCACTGTACCTGGCAGAAACATGTCATAGGTCTGACATCCCAGCTGTCCTTGCCCAGGGAGCACAGGAGGTCAGCACAGGAGGTGAATCCACCCAGTCTTTTTTGTTGAGGAACACCAACCTACTAACATCTTGCTCTCTCTGTGTGCTGCTCTGGCCATCTCTTTCACATTTCTCTCTATTTTTCCTCACTCCTTCAAGCAGATAAGGAAATCAACATGGAAGGAGGAAGAAGACAGGGTGTCACAGACCTGGGAAGTGCTGGAGGAAAAACAAGAGAAGGTAGCAGGTGGCTTCAGTAGAAAAAGACAACAGAAGGATGACTACAGTGATCATTTTGCCTTCTGAACATAGCACTTGCTTTGCCTGAGCACACTACATTCCTTAGGGCACGTTTAAGGCATGTTATAGACATACCTACTGTGCTGAGCAGCTGTGATGGGCAGGAGAGGTGTCTGGGAAGCAAAACACCTTGGTATAAAGCAATAGCAGAAACTTCCAACTCAGGGGTGCTTTCTCTGGGAAGTCTGGTGCACATGTAGGTGTGCACAGCACATGCCTTCTTCCAAGGACCCCAGCCCCAAAGTGAGAGCCACATGTGCTGGATGAGTATAAACAGCGTGTATCTCTCCACCACTCGAGAGAGCCACCCTGTGCCCAGCTACAACTGGCTGCTGCAGAGAGAACCGATGCTGTCTGCTCAGTTGATTCTGTCCGTTTGGGATCCCTCTTAGATGGTCTTCAGTGTGTTCTTTAAAGCCAGCTCTGCTGGAGCACTTCCTCCTGCACCCATCTTTGGAGAAGGCACCCTTGGAGTGAGACGTTAATTTATGCTTAGTACCTGAAGCAATGTTAATTTATCCTAGGTACCCAAAGCAATGCATGTTGGGATGTATTAGAGTCTGCCCACAATCAGCAGCTGGCATCAGTATACTTCAGTCTTGGAAACATTATCTGCAGATCCTGACTCTTGAAGCCTGTGATCTATGGGGAGCTCTTAGGACATTTTCCCCAAAGACTGCTGTGGCGTAGGCAGACAAACTAAATGTAAATGCATGTGCTACTGTAGCCAAGGCTTTAGAGAGACTCACTGAAAATCAGGGAATCTGGAAAAAGGATTCCAGGAATTTCTGTCTCAGTTCCTTAAACTCTGGGGAAAATGTTCAAGTGATTTAGGCCCTGAAGTACCTAAGAGCTTTTGGGAATGGGATGCAGGCTCCCACATCACTGACATACATTCAAAACGTTTCATCCTTTCAGTTAAGCTACATCTCACTCAAATGCAGATGAAGATGGGAAGCTGCTTTATCCACCAAAGGGCTGCGGGGAAATCTACACTACCAAGAAGCAGTAAACAAAAACTTGTAGATAATTAGCACTTTCCTCCATCATGGGGTTGACAAAAAAAGCTAATTCTAATTAGTGATGGTAATCTTACGGATAACAAATTGGTAGTGTTTAATTCTTGGTTTGTGACATCTCTAACCACAGCTGTCAGTGCCTTTCCCACTTCTCAAGAGAGTTGGTGGGGCTGGCCTACTTCTTTTACCATCAGAAAAAATGTGTTTCCCCTGAATCTAAACCTGCTTCTATTTATGAATATGATGTTACAAGGTCACAGTCAAAGCAGAGTTCCTAACAATAAAGGCAAAACAAACAACCTCGCCCCGCCAAAAAAAATAAAAGCAAAGCAAAGAACAACAACAAAAATATTATGCTTTCCAAAACTTTGTTTTCCTGGGGTTTGGTCTGGTTTTTGTTTTGTTTTGTTTTGAGCAAAGACTTGTTGAGTCATCAGCATTTTCTTCTTGACCATCACAGAGGAAATTAAATATGTGCACTGACTATGGGATCTTGTATTACTGTGCATTTGTTTCCCAGCAAATGTGATTTTGCAAGAGAAGAAAACTTAAGCTTGATGGAGCATTTAAATCTTGTTAGTCCTCCAGCTCCTCAGGATGCCAGCCCGCAGGAGTATTGATGCTGTGGGTGATGGCCTTCCTTTCCTGCTGTCTCAGTTTTGGTTTCTTGCCGTGGGAGGCAATTTTCTACGCATTAGTTTCATTCAGACCATACCAAGGGAAGTGATTTGGGGTCCTCAGTACCCATCTTTCCTCCACTGGGCTCAGCAGAGTGCAGGCTTCACAAACATGAACGCTCTCCCAAGCTCCCTCTTATCCAGCAACTTGGCCATCCTGTCCCCAGAGGTTACACCCCAGACAGGATCATAGAACAGGGACAGTTCCACCCCAGGTCACATCATCTGTGACATGGTCCTGCTACAAAACCACTTCTCCAATTCCTTTGCAGGTTTCATCCTTCTTCACTTAGTCCCCTCCTAGAGCTTCCAACCCTTGCACCTTTGCTAAGTCCCTACATCAGCACGTGAACCACACAGGTGCTTCCTGCTTGCTGCTGAGAGACTGTGGGCCCTGGCCACGATTTTATACCTCCTTGCTGAGAAATCAGTGCTGTCTGGAAGAAGCCACTTGTCTTCTCAAAGCATCCGGCAAGTCGAGAACGAAGAAGTGAAACCTTAGCACAAGATGCTTTCTGTGGAATACAACCTGACTTGTGCATCCACCCATACCTCGCCACCCTACCGCGCTCAAGACCACATCACGAGTCTACTTTGAAGAGCGTTAACACGCCCGGCTGCAGGCGAGTTTGTGCCCGGTGCCAGGTAGTTTCCTGTACCTGCACGGACGTGTCCTGAAGCCACGGGAAATGCTACCAGCTGACACTCCCCATCGCAGCCCCTTGGACCTGCATCCCACTGGCCTCTCCCTAAGGATCACCCGCGTTTGGGACACACCGGCCCACTCGGCAGTTCCTGGCCTCAGCCTCAAATCCAACACTTGCACCAATCCGGCCACGGCCGAGACCGCCCCAGGAACCGCTCCGTCCACTAGTCCGGAATCCCGTGGCGGAGCCCCGTAACCGAGGGCTGTGCGGCAAGGACCCAGAACGGTCACCCCAAGCGGGGGCACTCCGGCTGCGCCTCCGAGCCGAGCCGAACCACCCCCGCCCGGCACTCTACTGCACGCCCCGCGCGGCCCTAAGATTGTAAGTTCGAGCCCCGCCGGCGCCGGCCTCGGCTGTGGGGCAGCCGCGCCGCGCCGGTCCCGAAGGACGAATCCCGCTGCGCCCGTCCCCCCGCGGTGCTCACCTCTGCGCGGCGGCGGACGGCGGGAGGGCGAGCGGAGCCGTCCGGCAGCGGTGAGGCGGGGGCGGTGATGTCAGGCCGTGGGCTCCGCCTCCCTGCCCATGTGCCCGGCGGCGTCCGCCAAGCACCCGCGCCGCTCAACTCGGCTCGGCGCGGAAGGATGCGACATGGCATGGCCTAGAACAGCGCGGCGTAGTCCGACTGGTCTTGGCACGGCATGGCCCTGCCCAGCGCGGTTCTGCATAGCCAGGCTGACCGCATAGCCCATGGACGGCACAGCTCAGTACAGCACAGCGTGGCTTGGCATCATCTGTCCCGTCTCGACACAGCCTGGCACGGAACCGCGGGCTCATCACGGTTCTGTGCAGCCAGGCTCACTGAGTGGCCCAGCACCGCCCGGTCCGAGAGTGAGGAGGGTGTGGAAGCCGTGAACCCTCCAGCCTTGCCCCCATCACAAGCCCCCGCTCCCCGCTGCCCTCCGGAGGTGGCATTGCCATGCGGAGATTAAACACGCAGGGGCAGGAGGGCATCACCGCTGACGCTGCAGGGACGCGGTATCCATTACAGGCAGACTTAGTCTGAGGCAGACTTAATTTTCTATTTATAAGTGCATTTCAGAGCCAGCCAGCGTTTCATTTTAATGGAAGGGTGCGGCTCGGTGCTATCAGGACTGCATGCTTTCTCTTAAAAGCTGTGCCATAGGGTGTGCAGCAGATAATGGCTCTTAACCTTGCTCTGGCAGAGTTGTCTGGTCGGAACCAGCCCTCATACAGCCGCCTGGCCCCGCTCTGATACGCTAGCAACAGTGTGCTGTCAGACTGCCGAGAGCTGGCACTAAAAGTAGTGTTTCCAGGCAAAAACACAGTGTCAAACCCACAGGGATTTAAAAATAAGAGCCCTCTGGAGCTTTGGTTCATTCAGTCAGTGGAAGGGAGAAGCAAGGAGGGGATAGACCTAAAGGGATTTTCTCATGCATCCCTGAGATAGCTGTGAGATGCTGCTTGGATCTGAGTTTGAAACCTACGTGGAGGGATGTGCAGTGCCATATATCTGAGCCTTCTGTGTTTCACTGCCTCTGAAGTTAGGAGGTTTCTCCTAACCTCCTGATCTTTGCTGACACCCCCTCTGCACCCATCTTGCACAGGGGAATTGTGTTGTTGGGATGAGGTATGTCCCACTTCTTTCTGTTCTGGGTGATCCCAGCCCATCCTCTCTGTTGTCCTCCGCAGATGTTCCCCCTCTCCTTCTTCTGTGCTTCCTGCAAATGGGCCAGCTGTCAGCCAGGGCCGTCCTGGCTTGAGGCGGTATAGCTAGGGCCCTCTCAGCTTGAGGTGTTACTCATTGCTTTCTCATATCCACTCTCACACTCATAGGGTGAGAGATACAGAAACCTGCTGATACGGAGAGGCTGCGGAGAAGACATTGGATTGCCGAGTAAAGCTTGCATTTGTGCTTCAGAAGCTAGGGATGTTCAGGCTGCTAACTTTGAGATGCTGAGAGTTGCTTGGATATTGGGGAATACTGAAGAGGTGAGAAAAACTGTTGGCATGGTTCAGAGAAGGAGGAACGTTGGCATATCTGTACTTCATCATGCTTCTATGAAGTCCATCTGTGACTGAACGCTGCTGAGTGACCCAGATTACTCCTTACCCCCCCTTCCCTGTGGTGGTCCCTGCCTCCTCATGCATATCTTAACAACAATTTGTATGCTATGATCAGCCCTTTGTGGCAACTAAAGTTTTTCTTCCTGAAATTGTTGAACTCTCCTGTGCTTCCTGTATGCTTTAACCTGCACTCTTGCCTTGTGTAAAGGAGAAATCTTGCTTTTTATTTAATTTGTAGAACTCATAGTCAATATCTTGTTTGCCTTGGTCCTTAAGATTAATTTTACATGATCCTTCTTTGATCTCTCAGGTCCCTCATAATGCTGTGGTTGCACCATGTGTGTCTCTGTATCTTTCCCTTGCAGGGGATAAGACTACTGTTATGGGTTTATGATCATTTCCAGCCTTCTGGGGTTCCTTTATCCCAAAACAATGAATTCTACTTTTTATTCAAGATTTCACTTCCTTTTCAAATAACAATTTCTGCTGTTTATTCATTTTCACTAAAATATTCTCTGCTTTTTTCCACCTTTCTGTCACAAAGAAGTGCCTCAAAAAGTACACACATTTTATGCCTATCTCCCTTTTCTCTAACCAGTGGCCAGCTCTGTCTGGGTTTGAGTCCTGCAGTTCCAATTTTTCCTGCAGTTGTCTCCGTAGATAGTTAAAACCTCCTCAGCTCCTGCTCCATGACAGGCTTTGTTGGTTGCTTGGGAAATGTCTTTAGGAACTGCCATTTTGATGAGATGACCTGATGTGTGCTTGCAAAGTGGTTTAATTTCTCATCTACCCAGAGTGTTTATATGTTATTTGTATTTCCTTTCTGCTTGCTGGTCCAGAACAAGGGCTTTCCCTGTGTCAGCTGGACTTTTCTTCTCCCAGCAGTTGTCTTTTCTGGCCTATCACTTGGTGGTTGGAGCTGTGGCTCTCTGGCAGCACCATCTGTGCCCCTGTGTCCAGCTGGCTCTGCCCCTGCTGTCCCCTCAGCCGTGGTGCCACCTGTGTCCCCTCATCCCTATCTTTCCCTGCCATGGGGCTGGGCAGTTGCTTTGGAGCTGCTCAGTGTTGACACTGGCAGACTTTGCCAGTGCCTGTGTGCCAGCACAGTGTGGCAAGGGTGAGCAGATGAACCTCGTCAGATTCTGGCTGCTAGGCCAGGGAGTTGTGGAGAGTCTCCACCTCCGACACTGAGCCCTGGGGCTCATGCTGGGATACTCAGACCATCTGAGGTGGCCACATGGAAGGGTGTACCAGGCCAGCTTGCTTCCTGCCTGCCCTGCACCTCATCAGTAAGCTGAGTGGTCCTCTCAAGTCCCAGGGCATGTACCCATACAACAAGGCAGTGGTCCCCAACCCCATCATGACACTTTCCACTTGCCATATCCCTTGGATGCATCACAGAGGTCCATGTGCCAGCCCAAGGGCTAGTGTGCACCAGAGGCCTGAGTGGATGTGGCAGCACTGGGCAGCAGCAGCTGCATACCAGCAAATTCAGGTAACAGAGCTTGAGGGCACCATCTTACCCTGCCACCCACAATGTCATGGCTACTTTCCCATGAACCCCAGGAGTAGTAACTGGCAAACCTAGCATTTGCAAACCAGACCTGTCTGGCAAGGCAGTCAGTAAGTGTAGCTCCTCTGGCCTTTCCAGAGCTGAGTTTTGGGCTGGAAGCTGTGTTCTTGGGGTCCAGTGATACCAACTCTGTTGGGAAATTGGGTCAGAAGGACAACAGGAGCTTTAGGGAGGTTCACCAGTACGATGATCCAGACTGGCACATGGTCTGGCTGTGCTAAAATCATTGAGCCCAGAGAGGAGCTGAGGTGCTGGAAAGATGCATGTACAATAAAGGCAAGGTAGAACTGATAACGTGTGGTTAATTATTGACAGCAAACGAGGACCAGAAATTAATTCATCTCGGTTGTGAAACAGAGGGCATGTGCAAGGGAAATCAGCTGCAAAAGTGAGTGTGGGGCGAGCTGTGATAGTTCAATGAAGCCAGAATTGGGCAAACTGTGTCTTTGTTGGGTGAAGAACCTTTTGTTGCCCCTTGACTCTGTTGAGGTTGTCTGGAAGTACTGGGGGTAACACTGAATCTTCTTGGTGCTGGGGACGGATCTGGCTGTATCCTCATGGAGCTGTGACGAGGAGCAGGCAGAGGGGAGCGGCTTGTGGGCAGGTTGCAGGCAGGACAACACATTGCAGTGTCCTTCCCCGAGTATCCCAGGTGGGGAGCAATGGGTTGTACCCTCACAGCCCTCCTCCCACCTCAGAGCTGTGCGAGGGTGATGATGGCTGTACAGTGCTAGAAGTCAGTGGAAGTCTGCATCCATGCTGAATGCCTGCTTCTCCCCATCAGCTGCATGCCTCCTGTACATTTCACCTGTAAATGCTGGTGAAATTTTGGGTACATCTCACCTAAATAGCCTGGTCCAAATATGGGTGATGGCATATGGGCATCTTGAGCAGCCTCCTGGACACTCTGGCAGCACAGCCAAGCATCCAGGGTTCTCAGGAGGATGCTCGGTCTGGAAGTGTCTGTACAGGGCTCACGCACACACAGGGTACCTGCGGATTCAGCTTCTGGCTGAGCCTCATGCCCACTCGGAGGTCTAGTAGTGTCCCCGGGGAAGCCTGTGGGAAAGCACGGTTAACACAGCGCTACCAGAAAACGGCCTGCTGCTGCTAATCTGCTCCCGCCAGGTTATCGCTTTCACAACTCCTGGTTTTCAGAGAAAAGCAGTCATTTATCAGCCAGCCCTTCACGGAGGAGACCTGGTAGAGATGCTCGGCGCTGGCGCTGCCGGGCTCATCTCCGCCTGTCGTGCAGGCGCCATCTAGTAGGATAAAACGGGAAAAGACCCAAAATGAGACGAGGTGGATACTGAAATGCAGTTTCTTCCTGGGTGGAACAGTTTTAATTCAACATAAAGCTTCTCTGGGGCACAGCCCTAGTGCTGAGCCTGTGTTTTGGAAGCCTGCAGCAGAATTCATTGCATGGGAAATGACGAGGGGGTGGAGATGCCCCAAATTGGAGCATGGCTTGTCCAGGATGGGTCCTTATTTATTGGACCTAAAAATAAACTTTGACATAAAGAATCATTTCCAGTCAGCTCCCTGATAACGTTGACAGGGCTGGATCTGATTAATTAGCTGTGGGGGTTAACTGCAATATATTCGCTCTGGTGAGTGGCAGATGCTCCTCTTTCCAGCACTGTGGTTGTCCAATCAGCTGGAGGTTTTACTTACTGCTAAAACCTTCCCCCTATCATCCACACATTCACAATTTCACATCACAAAGGTGTCTAGTCCTATTGCACGATCTTGCCACAAGGCCAGTGCTGCTGTTGTCATCTTCTAACAGTTGCATGGATTTTCAAATTGATTTCACAGGTCTAGGGGGTTGCCAGAGAAAACCTGTCAAAATCAACTCCTCCCAAGGTGAAATAAAAGGGACATATAATATTAATTTACTTTGATCAAGCAAGCAAATAATAAAAAAAAAATCATCTTTTTATATCACTGCTATGATTTTTATAGAGGTTGACTCACCTTTTCCAGCATGGGGAGGCAACAACACTGGGTGTCTGTAAGCTGCCACCCTTGAATTCCCACTGGCAGGCATCTGCCCTCTACTTTGGATACATGGACACATGGCCTCATGCAGCAGGTCCCTGTGATATCTGTGTAACATGGCAAGTCCTGCCTGGGGCATGTCTCCCTCTAACCTTTCCCCCTTGTTTTCCCAAAGTATTCAGAACTGAAGGCCAGGGATGCTGCAGTGCGAGAGAGACTTTACCCAAGTCCTGGGGTCCAGCGGCTTCACCCTGCCAGGGACTGCATCATTGCACTTTGCCCAGAGCAGGACCTTAATTCATCTCCACTTTCACAGATAAAAGCCTGAATTAATTAAAGAAGAGAATAGAAACCACTTTGATTTCCAGAACACCAGAAAGTCCTAATTATCACAGCTCCCACAAGCGCTGCTATAATTAAGGGGCTATTGCTGTTTCCACAGCAGACCCAGTTTTTGCAAGGATTTACAAGTGGCACCTATATTTTTTTTTTGCTTTTAGTGGAGTACAGTGACTTGGAGTGTGGTTTCTGGCTCCAGGTGCATCCCTGTAAATCAGGCATAACACCACTGAAACAACGTCTAATTCCCCCATGGATTTCGTATTAGAAATCCTGAGTCCCCAAAGGCAGTGTGCTACAGACAGCGTCTGCTCTCCAATTATTCTCTGATTATATAAAATAATAAAATTGGGGGCCTTTTTTTCTTTGCCTCCTGGTCCTTCCAGCTTTGAAATACACTTGGGGGCTGTTTCCAGCTTTTTATCATAACCAGAGAGACTAAGCATTTATTAGTATTTAAAAAAGGTGGGGGAAATAGAATTTCTCATCTGATCTCTGGTCCTCTGGTTCCTGTAACCTTTCCAGAAGCCCTGAAAGCATCCTGGTGATGCTGATGGTGAAACATCCAGACTTTGCCACAGCCTAAAAGCAGCAAAACACCCCCAATTCAGTAACCAGGCAAGCCCCGCAGGAGCATCTCCCCTGCAAATGCCAGGTCTGGTGGCCACTGAGCAGGGCAAGATGCTAACTGCCTTTTACACTCTTGCATTGGAGAATTGGCCAGATAAAGATGTAGCTGACAATCTACATTGTTTCTGTATAAGTGGAAGTTTATTCTGTGGCTGCTGCACCTTTCCTGACTTTATTCCTTTTCTAGAGTGTTGTCTCAAGTCTGCCCACTGCCAACAGCTTTCTTAGTGAGGGGAGCAGATTTATCACCTCCAGTGAGGTTCTTTTGCTCCCTGGATGCTTCACAGCTATGTACAAACCTTTCCCCAGGTCCTCCCTACTGCTGACAGCTGCTTTTCCTCTCTGTTGAGTGGCCCATGTTTCTTTCATTCTGACCAAGGGTAGGGGCTGACTGTGGAGATGTGTGTGTGCCTTCAGAGTTGATGCATAGCTTGCAAGAGGGGTGAGTTTGGACCTAGTATGGGGCAGTGGGCTGTGCTTTTGTGTCTGGAGTGCTGGGAGTACTGGAGAAAGCTCTGTGAAGGAGTTTGTCAAGGAAAAAAAAAATCTTGTATATAGCTTGGATATATGCTATGGATGCAGTGCAGGCATTGAATATTGGACACTTGAAATCAGGAGTCTGACTTGGCCTGAACTCCCCCAGGTACTTGTAACCCTGTTTGACACCATGCTTTTCCCAAAACACTTCCTTCTATCCCTTCAGAAAATCTAAAGAAATAAAGGCTGTGTTTTGAAGAAACACTTCAAAAGACCAAAAGAACAATCCTTTTGCTTTGACCCAGTGCTGGCCAATGAAGATGGGAAGCCTGCCCCAGCCTTGTGTTCCATGGCTCTGGGTGTCCTTGCTCTCCATGGGGAGCACAAATGCCCCAACATCAAGCACAGACAGATGGCTGGTGGGACACATATCCTCCTTCCAGCAGTGTGGATTTAGTAGCCACTGCTTGTATTTGGGCAACACAGATGTGCCTCAGCATCAGACCAAGCCATGGCTCTGGCAGAAAACGGTTAAGCAAAATGTCACAAGCTTGAAAAATAAAAGGCAAATGAAAGGAAAAAATGCAGAGTTTGTCAGTATTAGACATGCAGGGAAGCATAGAAAGTTAAGAAGATCACAGACAATTGGATTTAATTGAAAAAATATGATTAAATAAAATGGGACTTGAATACGAAGAGCTAATTTGAATTAAGGAAACAAGCTGATTGTCTGAAGAAAAAAGTTAAGGGGATGAAAATTGTTTTATTTTCCATCTGAGTTCCAGCTCTTTTTATATCAGTATGGCTTAAAAAACCCAACTCAACAACCACACTCCAGAGTGGTTTTATGCTTGAAATTGTAATTTTTTTTTGGTGGTGGTCACAGTGAACAGGGAAATGGGACTCTCACTTGATCTCATGGGCTTAGGGGAGATTTGTACTGTGTGCAGTAAAATAGGAGAGCTTCATCCAAGGATTACGCATCTCAGGTTTGGTAGCAGGGTCTGCATCTCCCTCATTACAGGGAAGGGAGCAACACCCAAATTCCCTGGGCAAGCCAGGAGGTCAGTGACAAACAGGCCTTTTCCTTGAGAACAAAGGCAAGGGGGAATGTTCCCGGGGCTGTAAAAGCCTGATATAAATAACTCTGAGCAGAAGTCACAAAGGCAGGCAGCACTGGTGGCTCAGGCACGATGGTTGTGGACAGGATCTGCCCCTGCACCAGCTTTTGAAAGCAAAATGGGGTAAGCAAATGGTTTGAGGGAAAATGAATAGATTTTATTCACAGCACAAACAGGAACATTATATATAGACATGCAGTAGAAGCGAGAAAATGAAGAGCATAATTTAAAGTATTTTTTAGCATTAAAGGCATCTTTATTCCAAGGGAGTCCTCATGAAGGCAGAAAAAGGGCTTAATGCATCCCCCCCAGCTTTCTTAATTTCCACTTGGCCGTGACACTCTCTGCTGCAGCATATCCAGCCCCTGGCATCTTTGCTGCCAAACAATTGGCCACAGTGTCACAGACATGACCATATCCCCCTGCTTCCCACAGGCAGGCAGGATCTGACCCGGGTGGGATGGGCCCAGCTGGGAGCCCTCGGGATGCTGCCGATTGGCTGTTGTGCCAGGAGCAACCAAGCATGCTGGGCACTGCGGTCAAGCCAGCAAAGGTCACATCCAAGTCACCCCAAAGCGTGCCTGGCTGGGGAGAAAGCCTGGGCATGAGTCCTTCTGCTGGGGATGGTAATGGGGAGGAGCAGGGCCCCGGGAGGGTGGTGAGCTTGTTGACTCTTTTCCAGATGATAATTTTGACATTTCGTTGTCACTTGAAAAATCTGAAATAGGAATAAATGCAGTGGTGGTGCTCCTTTGCACTGAGTCTCACTGCCAGACTGGGGGCAGACATAACCATGCTTTCATGTGTATTCAAACATACACACTTCCGTTTGCCATGGTCTTCTAACTGCTGCAAACGCGCACTTCACGTGTGCATGGGCTAACCACAGCGTATCTATTGCCTGTGCCTTCTCACTCAGCCCTGCCATGTGCTTCATTCTCAGATTCCCCTCTTCTCCTCCTGTGCCTGCCTGAACAGCAACACTGCTGTGTCCCTCCCTCGCTCCAAGAAAACTCAGAGAGGGATGTTCTTCCTCCAGCGCTCCGTGTGAGATCATGAGCCCGGTGGTGCAGCTCCTGTGAGCTGGTCCAGTGGCACATGCCAGCACGGGGCAATAACCTGCCCTGCACCTTCGAGCCTGTGATTTTCCCCAATATTGCACGAGAATCTCATTTCTGAACAAAATCCAGCTGTGATTTCATTAAAGAGGCTCTTGCTCCTTGTGCTCAATATTTAATTTAACAGGAGTGTGTGTGTTGAGTTCAGGGTGTTGATTAACCATGACTCTGAGATAGAGGAAAATTACTAATATGGGAAAGTGCAGTCAGTATTTCATGGCAAAGAGTAATTGAGCTAACAGTTGACATATGGAGTTGTGTGGGGAAACTAATTAAATTTTACATCTTCCCAAGCATTTGTGAGCTTTATAAGCGTTTGATTTATATATTAATTAAACCTCAGAGTGAAATAAAGAGGACATAACCATTTATACTGCAAATGTGTCCATCAAGAGGAAGAGGTTTTATTGCATTTTTAAGCGGATACCAAACTATCTCTGCAACTGCCCAGCTCAGCTCAGCAGTGGCAGAGCAGGATGGAGTCATGTCCCAGCCCATGTGGTCAGTCCTGCACTGGCACAAGGTGCTGAGCATCCATCTCTCAGCACTCTGCTGGAAATACCTTCATCCCCTACGGTGCCTATTCCTCCTCTTCACCATCAGGAAGGAGCTCCATGCTGACCATCAGGCAGGCTGATACTTCCCTGATGGGCTACAGAAGCCATTTCCTGATTCAAGCAGGTGGTGAGAACGTTAACATGTGATTTAAATATTTATCTCATCTGTTAGCAAGGTACAAGTGGCTGTGGATTGTCCTAGTATGACCTTGATAAGCATTTCTGGAGTTGTCCTATTGGCATGATTTCATCCCTAAAGGGAAACTGCATTGTATGTATTTGCACCCAGACAGAAGGATGCTGAGAGCATTTATGGTGGTCAGCATCATTTTTGGCCTGGTTGATGCTGTGACAGAAGGAAGTTCCTGAAGTTATGGAATCAGTCCTGCTCCTCAAAGTTTGCACTCTGGGATTTCAGACAAGGGACCATTTCTGCATTTGGGAGAAGATTGTATTTGGGCCAAGTGACAGTGAGATGTTCCAAAATGTTCAACTCTAGCCCCGTTTTATTCTGTTAGGCTGTTGGTGCACTCCCCACCATTGACACATCTCTCTGGAGATCAGAACACATCTTCTGTTTGGGTGAGCCTGGAGGCCAGTTCTAGGCTGATGACCCTGCAGCTCTGGGAGGTGCAGGTCTGGCTGGGGGTTTCTGGCTGTGCTGGGATGAGCTGGGAGGCCTTTCAGAGCAGGAGCACCGAGTTTTGTTCCAGGACTAACTACTTGGGCTGCTCCTGCCTGGCATGGTCTGGCTATTTCAGTGAGTGTCCCTGCTGCTCTTCTAGGCTGCTGCTGCTGCATCACCAAACTGTCCCTTATGGTTTATTCCCAGTGGTTCTGATGCCAGTGAACCCATCTGATTACAAAATCAATTAAAAAAGACCTGTTTCTACTGTGCTCTGCAGTGATGCCTCCTGTGATGGGCCCATGTCATAGCACTCGTATCTCTTTCTGTATCCTGGTTCTGCCATCTTGATGATGCTAAAAAATGAATCTACCCTTTATATTCCTTATTATTAATAGGTTATTTCTGCCTCTTTGGAATGGAGAAACAGGAGCTGGTTTTGTCATCACTGATGAAGAATTCAGAAGACATTACATTTTGGTGGGAAAGGGGAATTACAGCTAAAACATGGGTATTAAAAGTCCCTTAAATGTTGTAAACTATTCTTAACAGGTACGAAGCTGATATTCAGATCTATCAATACTGTGAAATAGATGGTAGCTATATTTTGAGAGGCATTCTGTGTGCCATCTCACCATCCCACCTACCCTCCAGGGACTCCATCAATCTTGTGGTGGCCAATGATTCCTGTTCGTGGTGTCAGTGATTAATATCTTAACCCACTAGAGAGGAAGGATTACAAAAGCTTAGCACTGGTTGTGTGCAGTTAGAGGCTGTGGGGGTAGGAGCTACCAGGGCCAGGCTGGAATTAAATTGAGAGGGAAAAGAGGTACACAGTGTCAACTGCTTTTAAGATTTGGAGGTTTACAGAGCATCCTTCCCAGAAACCTTGGGGCAGGTGGGTGAGATGAATATGGCACATATGCTCCTTGTCATATGGCACAGGGGGAATTGTGGTGCCCCCTGCAATAGTACAGGTTGAACTGATACCTTGGCTTGTTTTATACAAAACTGATCTCTCAAACTCTCAAAATATGCAGTCCACTGCTATTTCCTGTGGACTCTGCCTTTGCTCTGAAGAAAGATTCACTATGTGAGAAGCAAACCCCTACTGAAGTCTGTGCCCATCCACCTGGATGTGATTGAAAGGTATTCATTGTGCAGGGACAACCTTATGGGAAATCAAAGCTGCCTGGGCTCTGAAACTCAGCTTTTGCTGCACGTACATGCTTCTGTTTGGAGGAGACCAGGGGCTAATCCACCACCAGTGATTAAGCATCCATAATTAAATGGTTGTCAGCATCTGCAGTAGGAATCATGGTATTGATGATCCCTGGAATACCTTGGGGCAAGCACACTTTTGTTGAGCATAATGTCATCTGTGGTCAAACAGATCAGCATCACTTTACCACACAGGATCTCAAGAGCACTCAGTGACAAACACACCAACATCTTTTCCCTTCAGTTCAGCCTGACTATTACTACACCTGGAAGCAACTCACATCTCTCTACACAGCATTCTATTTAGCTGGCATCTTTGCTTGTTAGTGTACAGTGTGCCATCCATTTATGCATCCCTGGTCTACAAATCAGTGCAGCTCATACAACCTGCAGCATCTAACATTTGGTGGGCTCTCGCTGGCTTGCTAGAGATGCCAGTGTGTTATACCTAGGGATGTAACCAGCACAAGGAATTGGGATTTTGTGTAATAATGGGAGCTGCAGATCTCCTCTCCATACAGTATTGAAATTGGGTGCTTTGGAAACAGCCGTGTGCTGCGTGATGGAGAGGCAGAGCTGGCAGATCACCTTGAAGCAGATATAATTTGATGCTGCTGGAGTATCAGAAATCATCCTAAATGGTCCAGTAGTCGATGGGGGCTTTTGCCTAATGTCACAAGTGGAATCAATAGTGAACCTGGGGAACTAAATAGATGAAGCAATGTAGAATCTAAACACCCTCTGTCCTCTGCTGCTACTGATTATGAGCGGGCATATGCAAGGCTGCTCTTGGATGTCTTCAGAAAGAGCTATTTGTCCTGCCAGAGCAGTCATAGAATCATAGAATTAGTCAGGGTTGGAAAGGACCACAAGGATCATCTAGTTCCAACCCCTCTGCCATGGGCAAGGACACCCTACCCTAGATCAGGCTGGCCAGAGCCCCATCCAGCCTGGCCTTAAACACCTCCAGGGACACGGTCACAACCACCTCCCCGGGCAACTCATTCCAGGGTCTCACCACTCTCATGGTAAAGAACTTCCTCCTCATGTCCAGCCTGAACATACTCATCTCCAGCTTAACTCCATTCCCCCTAGTCCTGTCACTCCCTGATATCCTGAAAAGTCCTTCCCCAGCTTTTTTGTAGGCTCCCTTCAGATACTGAGAGGTCACAATAAGATCAGCTTGGAGCCTCCTCTTCTCCAGACTGAACAGCCCCAACTCTTTCAGTCTGTCCTCATAGGAGAGGTGCTCCAGAGCCCTCTGATCAACACAGTGGCCCTTCTCTGGACACACTCCAGCACGTCTACATCCTTCTTGTAATGGGGGTTCCAGAGCTGAATACAGTGCTCCAGGTGGGGTCTCACAAGAGCAGAGTAGAGAGGGAGAATCACCTCCCTCGACCTGCTGGCCACACTTCTCCTGATGCAGCCCAGGATCATGTTGGCTTTCCAGGCTGCAAGTGCAAACTGCTGGTTCACATTGAGCTTCTCGTCCACCAGCACCCCCAAGTCTTGGTGTCTGTCCTGCCAGAGCAGACCTGGTGTCAGACCAGGGCTTTGCAGGAGATGCCTGACCCGGGACAGCTCTGCTCCTCAGCATCCCTCATCTCTCTGTGACATTGCTTGCCTTTCCCTGTGTAGTCCCTCTGCTCCTAGTTGGTTTCAGAGAAATGGATACTGGAAAACGTTTGTTGCTCGGAATTATATGTGAATTCGCTCCGAATTAACGTATAAATAGGAAGTGAAAGGTCAAGACTGCCTACGGAATAATTTTGCCCACAGCAGCAAAAATCTTAAAGGATGAAAGACTTGTGTGATGAAGCCACTGATCAGATCCAGGTAGCGTGGCCATGGCCTTGGGCTGCCTTCTGGTTTCTGTTTCCTCTCAGTTTTTTTGCGAACTGCCTGTCAGACCTCACTTACTGAGCAGGCCCTTAGACGATTTTAAAGATGCCGTTAGCTGCCCCCTGCTTCTCCTCCATCCTAATGCAGAATCTGTCACTGCACCCCATCGCTGTGCCCGGATCACATACCGGCTCCAGATTGCTATTGATAGGCTGCATAGCCCTGGCAATCTCCGGGAAATTTGTGATCTGGTCCCGGCATATTTGACAGATAACACTCGAAATACAAATGTCAAAACGCATTTGGTTTTTTCCCCTTTTCTAACTCGCCCTGAAGAAAACGCAAACACTTTTTGACAGAATCAGTTCAGGAGCCTCCTCCAAGCCAGGCCCTGAGCGTTAGGAGAATCTGCCTCTTAAAGCCATATAGATCCATTGCTGTTGTGTAAAAAAATACTCTTTACCCTGAGGCAGAATTACTTAAGAAAATCCTGACATGATTAGACACTACTCTCTTCTGAGGAAAAAGTAAGCGTGCTGTTAGACGGAGATGCTGCATAAGCTGGCAGTATTTAAATGACTTGATATTGGGGTTCTGAAATGTCATTTTGGCATGAGGGCACAAGGAAGGACTGGAGTATTTTCTGGGTACTTCTGTGCAGCTATGCTGTAGGTGAAACATTTCTGCTGGGAGCACTCACAGATGCTGCAGCTGCTCCTGAACTGCTGACATGGAGGTCTCTTTAGGCTCTAGGTTGGTGAAGTTCATAAATATAGGCTCGATCAATGTATAACAATTAATACATAAACTGATACCAATTTGTGCACATGCTTTAGCGTGCAGGAAGCCTTTTCTTCTCAAATCAGTACATTGATGCCAGTTTAAATGATTATCTTACTTATAGTGCCTAAGATTTTGTTTGACGACACCCAAATTGGACACAAAGGCAGGATCTGCCCCCAGAAGTGCATAGGGTGAGCGTAAGCTGGAAGAGGGCAGATTTAGGCTGGATGTTAGGAGGAAGTTCTTTACAGTGAGGGTGGTGAGACACTGGAACGGGTTGCCCAGGGAGGTTGTGGATGCTTCCTCCCTGGAGGCATTTAAGGCCAGGCTGGATGAGGCCTTGAGCAACCTGCTCTAGTGGGAGGTGTCCCAGCCTACGGCAGGGGGTTGGAGCTGGATGATCCTTGAGATCCCTTCCAACCCAGACCATTCTGTGATTCTATGAATGGAGTAAATTACACACAAAGTGTCCACACTAGTCAGGAGTAAGTAATTAGGCATATTTAATGTTATCAAGTCAATAGATTTAAGCATAGCCTTAAACACTGAGCCCCATCGGAGCTGTAATTAAGAGTGTGGACTGTGGGGCCTGCCAGCCCTGAGAATTTAAGCTGAGAATTTTATATGTAAATATCATCAAATTCTAGCTTAAATCAGAGTATTGTTTTAAAGTTGAGACCTTGTGTTAAATACCACTCCATGCATGTGTAGAATTATACATTAGTAGCACAGAACCTGTCAGACTTCAATGTTTTACCATACCAGAAGAGCTAAGCCTATAGCAGGGGGATAACCCCAGCCCTCATTGGCTTGTGTGGGGTTTAGGGAGCAGGAGGAGTGTTTTCTGTTAGATCAGATTTCAGATCCAAACAGCTTCGGTAGCTCTTGGGAATACGTGTGATTAACCAGCCCAGCCACAATATGTCACCAGCACTCCACACAAGCTGCTTTGCTGCTGCAGGAGAATGGGGCCTCTGTGCCAGTGAAGAGGGAAGGCATCACAACCTGCAGCTGGGAGAGGGAATGAGAGAATCAAAAGACAAGGAAATGACTTGACTGAAAGTTGATAGGGAAGGAAATGGAGATTCCAGGAAAAAAATAATTGCAGAACAGGTGAGCTTAGTGGCAGGTCAGAAATCCCAGTGCAGGAAGCACTGATAGAGCCCTGATAGTGCACAACCTTTACTGGGGCTAATAATCCTTCCTGGCAGTTCGCTCGCGAGGATCGGGTAGCATGGGCAGCCCATTAACCTGTGCTGGATCTTCATGGCTGAGCATCATGAGCAAGGAGTAGCTGAAACAAACCTTAGAACTCTCAGCTTCCCACGCTGCCTCCCATAGCACTGATGTGGATCAGGGGATTCACGTGAGGTCCTGATGCGTTTGTAAAGGATGGGATGAGACCCAGCCCTTTCCATCCCTGTAGTGCAGCTCCTTCCTTTCCACCATGGCCCTGGTGGAGTCACTGGGTCACTAGGTGCTTGATCAATTGGCAGAGGAGTCAGTAGTCCCTCTGCAGACCTTTGGGGAGCCCACTTCTGTGGGGCTGTAGATGTAGATGTGTTGTAGATGCCGGTACTGCTCTACTGGAAACCTGGCTGAGATAATTGTCAGGCATTTGGGGGGATTTAAGTGAGCATAACATGCTGAGAAACAGAAAAGAGGCTGTATTGCTTCCTGAATTTGCTATCTTGGTGCTTTAATTCCCAATTAATAGTGCAATATACAGTTCACCTACAGATGTGTAACAGTGTGTTCAAAATAGACTATTTTGTGCCTCTATAAGGCGAACAAACCTGAGGGCAGGGAAAAAGAAACCATTTCTGTCACACACTTAAAGGCTTAAATTAGCTTTCAAGTGCCTGATTTAAAGGCTTGGTTTAGGAGTCTCTCCATAGGTGATGGAATGTTTCCCCAGAGGACAACAGTGGTGTGGGTGGATGCTTCAAATTATCCTCCTTCTCCCCCTGACCCTGCAACAACACTGTTTGCATGTGATCCATGGAAGGAAACTTGCTTCCTTACTGTCCTGGCTGCCCTGGTTTCACAGTTTCTGACCTTTTTTTTATCCATGTGTCCTTACCCTGGTACTCAGTCCTCCAGGCTCCCCACACTGTGCTGGGCTTGGTTGGTATGAGCATGCCAGCGTGTTCTGACATGAGCCTGGGAATCTCCATGCTGCTAGCATAAGGGCAGCAGCCCAGGAGCAAAGCCAGTTTCTAGTTCATACTGCCAGAGAGCTAAAACCAGAGCTTTATACAATGGTATGTGCAGCATGCCTGGGTCAATTAACTGGGAAAAGGATTACTGGTGTGACACTGGAATATAGCTGTGACAGGTTTGACCTCTGATGGCTGCTGCACAAGGTAGTGTTGATGCTAATATGCAAAACATCCCAAATAGTCAATGACTTAATAAAACCAGGAGGGGACAACTCCATATAGGTAATTAAAATGTTAAAAGTCAGCACTGATTTAAGGCCAGCATCTCTTCTGGGTGACGGGAAGAAAGAGAGGAGGATTTGGAGCCAGAGTCCCTGCAGTAGCCCTGCTGTGTGTGCTGGAGATGTGGGGTGGAAATAGCCTTGGTGCAGGAAGCATGGCTTCCCAGGGAGGTTTATAAGGAGACTCTGGAGGATATTGCTGTGCTCAAGAAAAGCATGAACTGAATTGCACAGATGAAAAACAGGCAATGACAAATTTGAAGTGCTTTGTTTCTCTCTCTGTCTCTTTTTTCCCAATCTTTGTGGAGGAAGGGCTGTGCAGCTCAGCTCCCACTGCAAAGCTGTCGCTCAAAGGGAGCCTCACACAGCTCTGCATCTGGGCTGAGTGACATGCGACCGGTGCTGCTGCCAGCCTCTGGACAAGTCACGGTCTCCTGAGCAGTGATACAGGGGGTTTGCTCTCTTAAAACAGTATTCAAGTCTGAGAGGAGTTCTCCAGTGCTGGCTTGACAGCAGGATTTTTGTCCTTCTCTGGCTTCTTGCAACCATCATAGGTGATTTGTGCTTACCCATGCTCAGCTCCCTCTCGTCTGGAACGGCCTTCTGTGTGTCCTGGGCATCTCAGACACTTGATGCCAACCAGTGTGCCAGGAAGCTGAAATACGGGGAGCTTGGGCCATAAAATCCCCTTCCCTTCCCTTCCCTTCCCTTCCCTTCCTTTCCTTTCCCTTCCCTCCATCATTAGGGTGATTGATTAAAGATGTTTCTCACTCTGATGCTGAAGGACCTAACCCAAGATTTGTCAAGCAAACACATTAGTCTGCCTGGAGAACTGTAACTGGACTTGGGTCTTTCTTTGCCCAAGGACAGGGGCAGTTCCACCCATCACATCTTCACCATCCCAAGCTGCAAGCAATATATGTGGAAGAAGTAAGCACTGTGGGTGTAACCCCTTCACGTTGCAGTACCTACAAGAAAACAGCTGTAGCAGGTTCACCACATAGCCTGGTAGCCAGGATGGTCACAGAAAGGGATCTGAATAACCCAACAGCAGCAAATGGCAGTGGGGGGCAAGGCAGAGCCTGGAGGCAGTGATGACACTCCCCTGTGAGTCGCCCTTGCTTTTGGCAGCTCAGTATTGTCCCGTGCTTTGTTATTCTTCTGGCTGTGCTGAATTGCTCCTCTGTCGTGCCCTCTGGTGTGGCTACAGCTGCTGGTGTCAGCCCTGCTGCCACGCTTAGGTTTTGCATTGATGCTTTTTCCTCTTGAATTCCTCAGGAAATGCCACAGTGAGTCAGGAGCAAGACTTGGCTTGTTATTTTGGGGATATGGCTTCATCAACACCAGCATCAAGAGCCCTGACAAGTGGAGGCATCACACATGCCTTACTGTGAAGGCTGAACGGGGCTAGGTAATGCATCCATGGGTGAATAAGACAATACAAGTATACAATATATGTTTTCATACAATATATGTGAATATAATACAGGAATGTGAAGAGAGTTCAATGAATCAGATACTTCTGCTGCAGAGCTCTTATCCAAAGTACCACCTGCCTGGCCCACTGCTGGAGTCACTGAGTGATGAGATTTGGTACTTGCAGGCTGCCATCCCCCACCTTAACTGGGGCAGACCAACTGCTTTGGCTTTACATGTCCTGTAAAACACTGCCTAAGTCTAAAACTGTGCATTATGAATAACAAGGATGGTACTGAAATCAGGCAAGAGGTCTCCATGGTTGTCAGCAAATGAGCAAGGCATCAAATGAACCTGGAGCACAACAGCTGGGACAAGGTGGACTTGACACAACGACCTGATCCCACAACCTTGAAATAGCTGGACTTCATTTCTACACTGTGTAGTACACAACCATTCTGACAGGTCTATGAGAAAAGCCCCCTATATCCTTTCAGCACCTTTGTTCTACATATTTTGCTTCTAATAGGGACTGGAATTGAGGTGGGATTTTGTGGCAGCTCTGTGAGGCTCAGCGATCGTGCTTCTGCATCACCAAGCCCCCTCCATCCCCGCTCAGGGCTGTGCCGCTGCGCCAGCTGCTCTGCACAAGCAATTAAAGCTGCTCAGTTACGAGGACCGAGTGCTTCTTACATTTCCCACCCTCTTCTTTTCCATTTATAGAACTGCTAAGCAGGCAAACACAGCTTTTGCAGAAGTCCTGGCTGGGAGTTTGTAAAAGCCATTCTGCCCACCCATCTGTCTAAATGTGCTTGTAGGGAAATGCTGGCGGTGTTGGCAAACTAGGAGGATGGGAATCCTCCAGGCATCTCCCCTAAGTGACACTTTCAAAGGCAGATCTACCCACACACCACATCAGACACTGTTTGGAGAGCACGTGTAAGATCCTGGTTGAAAGAATCACATTTGCTGATATTTTCCCTCTGTTTATTCTGGGTGGATGTGAATGAGAGCAGAGGCAGAGATGACCGTGTTGCACAGCTCGAGGAGATAATGGCACTGAGAAAAAAAGATGAGTTCAGAGAGATGCTGAAATGTTTTTGTAGCACAAGGAAAGATTTGCAGGGCATCATTCGAAATAACTGTGAAAAGTATGACTGAAACGATGGAAGCAGAACAAATGTGAAGATCCTTTTTCTTTGTGTGTGTGTGTAACAAAAAAATTGCTTTCAGCTAACAGTGATTTGATTTGAAAGGCAGTTTTAGTGGACTAAAGAATAAATGAAATATGAATATTGCTTTCAGATTTCTCTGTGATACAGAATGATGTAGAAATCAGTGCTTATCCTGTTGTAAATAACAAAGACTATGATGTCTGTGGTTAAGTTTTGTAAACATTTCCCATTGTGAGATTGTGGTTTTAATTTGAATATAACTTCATCAAACGTTAGCACTCTGCACAGATTCTTTTTCCCAGCTCATGGCTGGTACACACTGCTGCTCAGACATAGTATTGCACATTTTCAGCTAATAGAATGCAGTTATTCTGGGGAATCCTGGACAAATTATTCCCAAGAATAACTGCATTCTGTTAGCTGAAAATTTACATTGCTACATAGGAGCAAATGCAATATGAACATGTGTATGTGTGCTGGCTTGAGGCTAATTGGAATATTCTAATGAGAGAAATTAGATCATTGGTTGTAAAAAGATAATAATGATAGAGTTCATATCATTCACTGGTTTGCTACAAGGGATAAAAAGCCAAAGTGTAAACAATTTGTCTCTCTTTTGCCTTCTTTGCTCCTAGGCATTGGATCTATACACTTATCCTTTGCTCTAATCTTTCCACTAACCTTGGTTAACTGATAACAAGTAAGCTTTGCTGTCTGGGAGAGAGAGGGTAGCTTTGAGCTCCTTCTGGGCTTCTTTTGGTTGTCCAGGAGGGAATTTGAATTTCTATATTATTTCTAATTTGTATATAATTGCAAATACTTGTAAATATCTTGTGTATATATTCTTGTAAATTTAGCTTTGTCTTACTTCCAAGCTGTCTGAGCTGGTCTGGTAAATTTCAGTAGTGTGTGGAGGGGGAAATTCCTTAACCCACCACAGTATGGACCAGCCATCAGCTGAAAAAATTGCTACAGATGTTTTGCCTAGAAGAAACTCTATGCTTTGGAATGGAAGCTCCAAGTTTGATGACAGAGGTGCTCTCCAGGCTGCATCACCCCTTTCTAAAACCCCAGGCTGGGTGAATTGATAAGCCTGAGAAGTCTCCGTTCACCTGTGCACAGCAGAGAGACAGAGGAGGCAACAGCTCCCATCGTGAGGGATTCTGCCAGTGCCCAGCACAGCCCCTTTGCATTGTGTGCACCGGTCTGGAAGGTGATGGGAAAGACCTTCATTGGGTAGGCTTTCTTCATCCCTGCCCATCCCACTGGAATGCTGGGTACAGCCTGGGGACTGCCTCTCAGTAATCTCTGTGTTCCCAGGGTGGATGCAGGAGGGATGGAACATGCCGAGCTGCTGCTGTAGGGAGGTGCACGAAGCAGAAGGATGGAAGCGTTAAATGATATTTGTGGGTTAGGTTTGCTGTAGAGGACAGACCTCAGTGGATTTGGACACAGTGGAGAGAGGTGTGGATCCTGAAGAGCTGGAATAGGAGTATGAGAGAAGCTAGATGTGGAGCAAAGGGTGGAGGAGGGAGGACAGGATGGAAGCAGGTGGGGAAAAAGGCACCAGATGGAGAGTAACAGCAACAAAAGCAGAAGTAGTGGAGATGGTCCAAAAGGCTGGTAGAGAATGCTCCTCCACATCCTGGAACTGACCCTAATTTGCCTTGGCTGGAGGAAGCAGGGAAATCAGCTGAGGAAGCCAGTATCTGTGCCTTCCTTGAGGTGCTGGGTCACTGGCAGGATGTGCCATGTTCTACTCGTCATCACCAGAGTGGCAAAATTTGGGGTCTGAGGCACATATTCCCCCTGCTGCTGGTTGCCCCACCCAGGACTCTTCCCCGATGGGTGGGGTCAGGGCAGTTCCTCATTCAGGAGTTATAGAAGTCCTCTGCTTATACAAATGAGAGGAGAAGACTCACTGTTTCACTTCAGACCCATTTCCAGGGGCAAGGTCTCCAAAGACTGGGCCAGAGCCTCTCTGTCCTGATTTTTCTAACATCTGTTTTTTCTCTGTGTTCCTATTATGTGCTGGGCTTCAGGGATGCTGATGTACCAGTTTCTTTTGCAAGATGCCAGCCTCTGCCAGTGCTGTTTTGACTGGTTTTGGGATGTGGGCTGGGAAGCTGGAGGCACTGGGGAGCCAGCTCTGCTTCCCTTTTGTGAGCTGCATGGCAGTGATTTTTGGGAGAAGTTGAAGCAGAGGAGTGGGGTAGTGATGTTGAAAACTACCAGAGCAAAGTTTATTTGAGCTCATTTACTGTCACCTCCAGTTAATAACCCCAGCTGACCTCAGAGGGGTATTTTAAGGTTACATTTGTTAATGTCTGCAAGAAATTAAGATGCTGTAGTGATACAGCTGTGGAAAAGTACAGGATGAAAATTGTGCAGTATTTAGATGCACCAAGTAAGATGTGTTGACTGATGACGAACAGAAACCTGTTTTCCAAAGGATTTGTGCATTTCCCCCTTCTATCCACCTCCCCACTCTGTGCTATAGATGCTGTGATATACCCAGTGGGTGGCTGAAAGTGTCTTTGCTGGCTGGTCAGTCCTGCCAGAGATGGTGTAACCCTTGGGGACACTATCCTCTCACCACAGCACCAATTTCAGCCTTCTTGTAGGAACAACTTTTTGAGGGACACTGTCATGGTTTGGTGGAAACTGTGGGTGTGGAGTCAGCGCTGACGGAGAGGCAGCATGGTTACTGCAGTGTCATCTTTTCTTTAGTAGCCTGGCTGAAGATTGTCCTTGGCGCCAAGGAGCCAGCACCATCCTGTCCTGCAGGCTCCAAGGAAACCCCATTGTCCTCAGGGAGCTGTGCATCTTACTGCTTTGGCACAGACAAGGATAGAAGAGTGTTACTTTGATGTATATTTAATGTAACAGATACAACAACAGTAAGCAGGATACAAACTAAGCTTTTTTTAGTGTTCTCTCTCTTTCTTTTTCTTTTTTTTTACTGACACTTTTTAACTTCCATTTCTCCTCCTCATTATTAGCATCATTTAGGGGTCAACTGATACCCATTCAACAGAGCCATGCAGATGATTTTAGATTTGGCCTAGTGACTTCAAATGCTTTTACTCCTGATGTAAACAGGAGCAAAATGTATCTGGGGAAGTCTATAAACAGCAAGAGCTAGGTTCTGACTGAATCTATAGGATTTTTTTTCCCCCTGGCATTCACCTCCCATAAATTAAGACATTTCCATAAATAAAAAGAAAACTTAATAAGCCTCAGAAAGGTTACACTGTTTCCATTGGATTTTATGTCTGTTGCATAAATCCTCCCAAGTAATTCCATACTTTGTGTGGAGGTAATTTTTTTATAGTGTAAATTCCATTAACACTCTCATGCCATATGTGCCATATATTAAAGTGAGCAGCCTCCTGCACGCCCAGTAAATCACTGGCATCTGTGCCTGCCTCCCCGATTCCATCAGCATGGATCTGCTGGGGCAGTGTGGTGGTGGTAGGTGCCACGTGGAACTCTGCCTGGCTGGGCCCTCTCTGTAATGCAGTCCTTCCATGAGAAAAGATCATATGCTTGCTGTGAGCCTGTGATGAAGAAGATGGACTTGCTGTTTCCTCTTCCTCTTTCTCTTCCTCCCCTCTCCCTCTCCCTCTCCCTCTTCCTTTTCTCCTTTCTCCTCTCCTTTCCTCTTCCTCTTCCTCATCCTCTTCCTGTCCTCTCTTCTTGCTCTCCTCTCCTCCCCTCCTCTCTCTTCCCCTCTCTCTCCTCCCCTCTCCTCCCCTCTCCTCCCCTCCCCTC
>WAAF01001147.1:63661-75656 GCA_013400475.1 Tricholaema leucomelas | reverse complement strand
CGCTCCTCTCCTCTCCGCTCCTCTCCTCTCCTCTCCTCTCCTCTCCTCTCCTCTCCTCTCCTCTCCTCTCCTCTCCTCTCCTCTCCTGCCAGATGCCTCAGCCATTCCTCACTCATGGAGCATTTTCTGTGGAAAAGTTGAAGTTCACAGTAATGACTTGGTGTGCAAAGAATTACTTTGGTTTCCAGATGTTCTGAATACCCTGAGAATTGGTAAAAGAAAATGATCCTCTTTATCCTAATCAAAAGTAATTAAAAGCACACTTAAATAGAGCACAACATTTTAATTAATTCCAAATGCTTTGCACGTCCAAACAACATTAGTTTTTACTAACTCTCTGGTTCCAGCAGCAACATCAGAGCCCACGTTTTGCTGTTACAGGTGCTCTGCAAACGTACAGGCACTATCTGGTTGGAATATTCTTGTTTGTTAATGGTCTTCCTCATGTCTGTGAAGATCAAAATGCCATAAAATAAGATCAGGTTTCATTGCTTGCCACAACCAGTGCCATGATTTAGCACTTTTAAAAACTGGTTTACTTTACAGAGCAAGGGCAGTGCAAAACAGCACATTTTCACTTGTGGTGCCTTGCAGTCTTGGAGTTGATGCCTTTTACTCATTCATTTCACATAACTATATCCTTGCCATTTTTTTCCTTCCTTTGGACAGAACTCTTGGCTTTCAGACAATTCCTGCAGACCCTGCAGCAGTTGTGTCACCATAAAATGTGTCAGTCATACTGGAAGCAGACAGGTTTGAAAACTGAAGAACTGCCTGACTTGCATCCTAGGTGGAGCAGACAGTGAGTGAGCAGGCAGTGAGGGGGTTGCAGACAGATGATGTATATTAGCCTTAAGCAAGACTTAATGCAGTTAAAACCAAGACTTAGGTGATGTCAGTAACTAGTACCTGTTTGGGACCCCTTGGAAAGAAATGGCCATGTCGTGATAAAACAGGTTTGCAGAATGAATACTCTTGTTTTTCTAGATGTTTCCATATGAAGTCTGATAAGGAAGGCACTGGCATTTTCTTTTTTTTTGGGGGGGGGGGGGAGATAGGGAGAGAGGAGAGAAAATGAAATAATTGGAATGTCAATTTGTTGGTACAGGATCCATCTTTTGCTTCAGCGTTTGCCTAGCACTTCACACAAGAGTGGCATGGCACTTTGCACAAGAGGGTGCCAATGCATGCCAACCTCCCTGGCAGCTATTAAACCATACAAAACTCTTCTAGTAAAGGGGTACATGATAGTCAGCACACTTTTCTTTGCAGCAAGAATTGGTTGTGTTGCGCCAATGTAATCTTTTTTGTGTGTGTAGTGAAGCAGCTGGTGTCATATATCTGGACTTTAAAAAAGCTTTAAGAACTGTTAGACATTATATTTGTGTAAGGGAACTAGAGAAGAGTGTTCCTAACATTGCAGGAACATCCAAAACGTTGCAGGATGGTGACAAAACTGAGCTGAATGGAGAAGGAGGTATCAGCTGGTCATTGCTAAAAGGGAAGTTGGGGCTCTCTAGGCATCTGGTACTATTTAGATTGGTTGTAAAGACAGTGGAAAAGGGATGGGGAACACTTATTAGACTTATAGGCAGGTGATGACAGCTGGCAGGCTGAAGGAGAAGCTGAGATGTCCAAATAATAGTGGCAAATCAGAGATAACATGAGAAGGAGATCAGAGTGTCATTCATCAGGGACAGCTTGGAGGTTATGCATTCAGGGATGTACAGAGTGCTTGCTGCTCTTCTGAGAAGGATTTGCAGGTGACTGGAATCACGAGCTGGATACAAGTCAACAATGATGTGCTGTTATGAAACAGATGAGTAGATAGGTGTGACTAGAGACTTCTGTGCTCAGTCTTGAGCGCTGCATATCAAAAGAACATGAGAGAAGGTTCAGGGGCAGCAGTGGGAATGGCCAGAAAAAACAGTGATGAAGAAAGGTGTAGTGGACTGAGCTTCTGAAGGACAGACTGATGAAGGAAGCAAGGTAGCAGTAGTCAAATGTGTGAAAGGCTACCACCAAAAGAGAGGGAGTCACCTGCTCTCTCTATCTGTGATGGATAAGAAAAGGAATTAGAAGCTTAAAATGCAGGGCAGGGGGGGAAGAAAGAGCAATAAAGAACACCAAATGCTGGTAAATGTTTTTGTGAATGGGAGAGACTATGATGCATTTCAGAAGGATTCTGGGGGAGGCTATGAAGTTTCCACCCCTGGAGAGATTTCCATGTGTTAGAATTTGGTCATGCCCAGTGTTGGAGACAGCAGTGGAGCACTCACCTTCTAGACATACCATTGACCTTCGGCTACCGTAAATTACAAGGCAGTGGCAAAAAACAAAGAGATTCAAGTTTAGATCTTGGGTGCGGCAGATTAATTTTGTGGACCTTCTCAGACAGAGAGCAGTACCTCAGAAGCCACTTGAACCAGGAGTCTGCCTCCAATGAGTCTTGTTTCTGTTTTCTAGGACTTCCTGGCTTTTCAGAGAAACAGTGTCTGATGCCCCAGCCACTGTGATGGTTTGGGTACCCCCTGCCCCCCCACACTTTAGAAATCACCCAGACTAGACTCAGCCAGCTCTGGAAATTCGAATGAAGCTTATATTTACAGCTGGCACAATTTACAAGCAGATATTTACAGTATATACAAATATATATATACAGAAATATAAAAGGCAAAAAGTAATACAGAAACACAACTCCCCTCCCAGAAACCTGAGTCCCCAGGAGGGGCTCTCAACCACCTCCTCACCTCCCCCTACCCCTCTCAACCTTACCCCAATCCCAAGGAAGAATGGAGGTTCGGCCAAGAGGCCACTAGTACATAGAAAACCTCTCTCAGAATGTCACTTGAAGTCACATCCATAGCAGTGAACTTTGTATTGATGAAAATATGTGGCCAGACATCTGTGATGTTATCTTTTCTGTCTAAACTAAATGCATTCAGTATTTACTTCATCCTCAGCTTTGCCAAAGGAGCATAGTTACGAGAGTCAGCGGGTCTCAGACCTACCACATAGGGTGGACACTTCTGGCCCACAAAAGTCCATTAACTCACACCAGGCTTTTCTTCCACACCATGTAAGGCGTGGAGAATGGCTTGCAACCCTGCTGCCCTTGGAGGAAGGTGACCAGCCGTTCCTTCTGTCATTGCCTCTCCTCTTCTGTCTCCCTGTGGTCTGCAATTGGCCCTGTTCGCTTAGCGAGAGATGGCTGGAGGTAAGCACTTCAGGAGGGCTCTCCTCCTCCTTCCACCTGTTTTTCATTCCTTGACTCACTGGCTTTAAGCCGTAAGCAGTGACGTGACAGCTGAGTCATGGACGCACCACCTGGATGCTGTCAGCATCAATCTCTCTTATAAGGATCATAGAAGAACAAAATAGAGAAGACTGTTAGGGCTTCTCATTCGTCTTCCTGCCAGCGGGGCACCGCACCGAGCCCTGCAGTGCAGTCTCTGCTTTTGTCCGACCTCGCTCTCAAAATCCCAAGCAATGGGCTTCCACTGCTCATCCTCAGCAACTGCTCAGCGACTTAACAAACACTGCTTTTCTGTGACTGTCATTTAGCCCAACTTTCACTCACACCAGCAAACAGCTTCTCACTAATACCCACACTGGAGTCGATTTGTTTTTAATTCTTGGGAATGAAATTCGGCAAAGTTTCAAAGCTGGAGATGAAATGTTTGGTTGGTGTTTTATTTAACAGTTTTAAGAGTCTCCCTGCTGCATGCATTGTTATACAGAACAGATGAAAAAAGAAAAAAGAAAAAAAAGAGATGCAGTCCCATGTGCCCTGGAGAGCTTACACTTTTCATTTAAGCAAGATGCAGTGACTGAGAATGACAAGTAACGAGAAGGCAGGACAAGAGTCATATGAGAAAGGTCAGGGTATTTCTAAATAAAGCCCATTGTCATGCTTTTAATTTGGGTTTATACTGAAGTGTGAGCATAGATGGATATGTATTTGGGGACAGTTTCACCACGTTTTAATCAAACGTTTTATTTTACTCTCACAAAGCCATCTCACCTACTCTGGCTTGGTGCTTACTCAAAGCTTTGTTCTTACTGAAATCTGTGGTTTTCTCTTATGGTTACTCTTTCTGTCAGCTTAACCAGGCTTTTTCAAAAACAATTGTCACAGTTAGTCTGGTTATTAAATCCCTGAGTATCCCAGAGGTACAGCAGCTTGTCCGGCTGATCCACGCCACTGCACCAGGACTGATTCTCCTTGACCTTTGTCTCCAGTTCTCTGTTTCCTCTCTACCAACACCTCAAATTACCCTTACTGCTGGAAGAGCAGTCAAACCTCTTCATCTGGGGCTGCTTGCCTGAACATAACAAAACAACTTGTGTCTGTGTAAACTTTACAGCTGGCTCTTCTCAGCAGAATGACTGCTCTCCATTGGGCACCAGTAATCCAGAGCAAAGCATCATGGAGTCAGACCATCTGCCCCACCTCCTCCATATGCCTTCCTCTGACTTTACATCCTACTCATCATGTGTTTCCTACACCCAACAGAGGTGTAAAGACAACTCCTAACATCCTTAGATTTGGGGCTCAAATTCTCATGTCTTCTTCTTCAATCTACATGACTAACAGAAGAACACCTTCAATTCTGGGGGACGTGAGGTAAAAGTTAAATGTGGCAACTGAATGTTATTCTAGCAGGTGCCCATTCAACGCCATCTGTCACACCTACAGGTCTGGTTATTATTGCTTACTAATTTTATTCTTGTCTTTCCCTTCAAGGGACAAATTCTCTCTGGTACCTGACTGCAGGTTTTGTAAACTCCCAAAGGGAAGCCCAAATGCACTTCAAAAGCATTTTTAATGTGTGTTTTTCATCCTGGTGAAACCAGCTGCCCATGCACATCAGTTCCCTGCAGCATTTTTTCTACTCACAGAATAGATGATCAGCCTCATAGCTGGGTGTGGAAATGTTGCTAAATTAAGACAAGCGATCTGGGTAAATGGACTGATTCCAGTCCTCTGAACTTCCAACCTCCCCCTTCCTCTTCTGAAGTTGTGAAAGCTTGAGAGCTGAGTCCTGCTGGGCATTTCAGAGGGTTCAGAAGGGAGATGGGTGACTTTCCATTGGAGTCAGGGGTTTGGCTGACCCTTGCCAGGGATTTGGTTTTATGCACACACATGTTGCTGACCAGCTTGGCCGAGTGCACAAGCTATATTCAGAAGGCAAGGGAAGGATCTCTTTCTTCTACTAGGCCTTCAAACTTGGATTACTCTAATTTTTGCCATAAAAATACTTAACTACTCTATTATTGTCTGTATTTTGCACAAAAGGCCCTAGCACAATTAAAAAAAGCAGATGTTTAGTTGTAGAGATAGCACAGAATTATTCCAGCAGTCACGCTGGAGAACCATTAGTTATCTAAGGAGACAAATTGAACAAGACAAATCTAAGGCCAACCTGTTTCTCCTCAAGCACTTTGTAAACACATACTGTGAAGCACAGAATTAGGAAAGGAGACTCGGTTTTGCTCTCACTGTGACACCAGTCCCAGCCTTCAGATGGTTAAGGGCAAGCAAGTTTGGCCTCTTGCTTCATTTTCATTTGCTGTTTTTAAGAAAGATGTCATTCAACCCTGGTAGTTTGATAGGTGATGTTGCTCAGATCCTGCCCTTTGTTAATGACAGTTCTGTTTCTCTTTAAACCTACTGCACCTCTGGCTGAAGATCTGCTCTGGGAACAGGGAGTTCCCAAACAGCCTGGAGCTCCTGTAACATTTCCTCCATCACCCTGGCTACCAGGGCCAGGTAGCAGCTGCTGGTCCTGTACATTTCCTAACAGTTTCCTGGCAACACAAGCAGCCATGTAAGTTTGGACCAGTCATCTTCAGCATCAACTTCAGTCGTTGTCTGAGGTTTTGCTGTTCCCACAGAATTTAAGCTTTAATGTGTTGACTTCAGAGTATGACCCTGCTTCTGAGAGAAGGCAAGTGAGAAAGTTCCCCTGGATCAGAAGTGGAAAGCGTGGTCCAGTTGCCCTGATTGACCTTTTCCAGAAAATACAGGTTGAGTTCTCCTGAGTTTGGAAAACAGCATCTGTTTTGGGGATGTGAAAGCATTCGGCAGTTCTGTGATTCGGTAGTCACTGATTCTCTCCACATCTTTTGATATTTTTCCAACAGGTATGGAGTTTGTGAACTGCGGTCTTGTCACAGCTAAATATACTTGCCCCAGACACCCCCATGCAAAGAGAGCATTTGTCTTCCTTGCACAGCAAGTGGATATGGTAAAGTGCAAATAGCAGCGGTTCAGACTGATCAATACCTGCCACAAAGCCTATCCAACTGCAATGTCTGTTTGGATTGTACACAAACTTCTGCCTGTGCAGGACCGGTAATAGATACTGTATCAGTGCAAGGGGCCTGATTCAGGCTGGTTTGGCCAAACTTTATCACAGTATAGAATCACAGTATCACAGTCTCACAGTATCACCAAGGTTGGAAGAGACCTCACAGATCATCAAGTCCAACCCTTCACCACAGAGCTCAAGGCTAGACCATGGCACCAAGTGCCACGTCCAACCTTGCCTTGAACAGCTCCAGGGACGGCGACTCCACCACCTCCCTGGGCAGCCCATTCCAGTGTCCAATGACTCTCTCAGTGAAGAACTTTCTCCTCACCTCGAGCCTAAACTTCCCCCGGCGCAGCCTGAGGCTGTGTCCTCTCGTTCTGGCGCTGGCCACCTGAGAGAAGAGAGCAACCTCCTCCTGGCCACAACCACCCCTCAGGTAGTTGTAGACAGCAATAAGGTCACCCCTGAGCCTCCTCTTCTCCAGGCTAAACAATCCCAGCTCCCTCAGCCTCTCCTCGTAGGGCTGTGCTCGAGGCCTCTCACCAGCCTCGTCGCCCTTCTCTGGACACGCTCAAGCATCTCAATGTCCCTTCTAAACTGGGGGGCCCAGAACTGAACACAGTACTCAAGGTGTGGTCTAACCAGTGCAGAGTACAGGGGCAGAATGACCTCCCTGCTCCTGCTGACCACACCATTCCTGATGCAGGCCAGGATGCCACTGGCTCCGCTACAGCAGCACAACTTTCTATAGGCTATTGTAATTCAGCCTTACAGACAGTAAGATGAGAGCCAGCTCATATCCTAGTCTGATGCAATAATGTGCAGGACCCCATGTACCCACTGGCTCCACAAAGTGGAAGTAAATTCGGCATCGCGCTGTTAAGACAAGTACTGTTGGAAAGCCTCACTTAGAGGTGTCCAGTATTTGTGGGAGATGATGGCAGTTAATGAATTAAGCCTAACCATTACTAAAATCTCCCTTTCATTAAGCAAAAATAGTCAATATCATTATCTTTTGTAATTTTTGTGAATGGAAATAACATTATACACATTCTGAACGTAACAGATTCAAATCTTCTTTCAGTAGGAAATGTGAACCATTTTCATGTAAGGAGTACACACATCATGTTTAACTAGCTGTTGAACACATGGAGTTCCAGATAATTAATTCTGGCAATGAGAAAGATCTGTGAGTTGTGTGATGTGAGAAAGGCGATGAATGAAGCACTTCAGAGGACCAGAGAGTAATGTTATCCATAATTTCCTTCCATCCCTCATGACAAAAGATAGCAGAACAAAGCTACTCACTGGGATGAGTGAGAGTACTGAGCCAAGGTCTGTGCCTTTACTCACAGTAATCTTGATTTCAGCTCGTTAAAAGCATTTTAGGAAGTCCTTAAAGCCATGGATTGCTGCAGGTGGACTTTAATGCAGGGGAAGTATCACTATAGACTTACTTTGACCTCGACATTTTTGCTAAGTAAGAGGTCTGAGTTGGTACAGCTCTTACATTTTCAAGTTAAGAGTCATTAACTTGACCTTCAGATCTGAAGGAAGAGTTTAAAGCAGAATTTAGGTATGTAAATCCAGTGCTGAAATAAAAAGGCTCCTGTCCAACCCTAGGCACACCTAACTCAGGAGGCACTTAGTTTCCAAGAACCTGAAATGCACAGCAGTTAACTTGTGTATATGTCCAGAAACTTCACCACCTTGCTGGATCTTATTTCTGCTGGTTTCTGCCAGGGTTATGAATTTGGTCAGGTGATGATCAAGGTCTCACTGGTTATGGATAAAACCATGTGTCAGGTCAATAGGCTAAGTCTGTGCTGAAGATGTGTAGCTGCGAAGGAGTGGCAAAGAGATCTTCTGAGAGAAAAGAAATCGAGACAGTGCAGAAGAGGCTTTAGCTTAGCAGATGAGACGGTCCTTCAGGAAGGGGAATTGTGCATGCCAGAGTCACCCATTCTCTTTCACGCTGCATTTGTGCCTCACCTTCCTGGCTGGAATTCACAAACAGCTCTTGGAGGAAGACTCAAACTCCAGATTAGGTAAGTGCTCTCACCGCTAAACTAAAAAATATACTCACCTTTGATCTTCCTCTCCTTCTAGCTCAATGAATCTTTAATTCTTTTTAAGCAAGGAGGCATAGATTCAATGTAAGGGCATGCATTGCTCTCCTTTCTGCTCTCCCCATCTCCTCTGGGTAGCTTGCTCCTGGGAAGATTGTGGCAGCCTCCCAGGGAACATAAGTTGGGATTTCTTAAGCAGCAAATTGAGCTCCTTTTTGCCACCCTGCTGACAACCCTGCTGAAATGGGGATGGCTAGCTGCGGCCTGGAAGACTGTTCTCTGTTTGCCTCCTGGACAGACAGATGTTGGTCATGCCATGCAAGGTGGCTCAGCCCTGGGGATAGGTGTGGATAGAAAGCTCAGCTCTGGGCTCCTTCAGTCACCACTTTTGTTTCTCAGAAGGATGCCCTAAGCAGCCCATGGAGTTATTTTTCCTTCCTCTGCCCCTATGAATACTTCACTATTTTCACAGCAAAATAAGTTCTAGAGAAGAAGCGGAAGAATATCCAGCTCACAGTACCCTGCAGGTCTCAGAAGGCTGGGACTATTCTCCTGGTAAACTGGAATTATAAGTTTTAAAAACCTGCTCCAGGTCTGGTAAATGGTGAAAGAGTGGAACAAGTTTCAAACATCTCAGGCTGGTGGCCACCATCAGTGGACATCATTGGTGAGTACATGCAGTAGTTGTGAGAGGCCTGATCTATCAGATGCTCTGGAAATGACTGCAAGAGATGGATCTGATAGATTTGATGGACCAAAAACATCTTTCAGGTATTACTAGCAACCTGAGCTGGGTGATTGTGGTTTGAAGCAGAAATTAAGGAAAAGGTAACTAATGTGCCCCTGAAACTTCAGAGGAACTGTGTGGATTCTTCACTGCCTAGATTTGGGAATTGTGCCTGACACTTCCCTCAGCAGTCAGGTTCTTGAGTCCTCACACTACAGCTGAAAATGGAGTTCTGAGCTGTATCCATGTAAGCTTTTAGACACTTAACTGTTTCTTTGCCAAAAGCAGCAATCACCAAAGCTCCTGTTCAGCCATCACCTAATACTGAGGTCCAGACACCCTTTGTGTTTCACCAGGAGTGATCTGTGGATGCCTTTATCTCTGGGTACACCCAGAAGCACTTGAGTCTTGCCATCCTTCAGCAACCAGCAATGGAGCACCACCTGACTCACTCGTTGAAAGATGTGAAGCACCTGACTCTAAGAATAGTTCTGGTACTTGTCACCTCAAATGAAGAAAGGTACCTCCTTGCTGAGCAAGCAGTGCTTCAGACACTACTCAGCTGATTTGGTAATTTCCTGCTCCTTGTGCTGCTGTGGTGCATCCCAAAGCAGGCACCTAACAGCACAGTGACAGCATGTATCAACTTTTTGCCTTGTTCCTAACACTCACTGGTGCCAGCTGCCTCATTGATCACGGTACTGCTTGTAGCACAAGATGCATCAGCCCACAACTCCGGGTCTCCAGGAACATAGATCCTACTGGAGTTGTACATTGAAGTCACACTGTGTTTGCCTTAAAGCAATCTGATGTAGGGATTAACTAGGAGATCACTCCTTCTCACTGCATCACAGAGGAATAATTACATTATTCCCAAATAAAACTGCTAGAATTTGACACCTCACCTAACTGCTGGTATCTCTGCAGACTGCATGCTCGCTAAAGTGCTCAACTGCCCTTATATAAGAATTGTGTCAATTTCGCCTTGTTGAAAGTTAGATTTCTTCTTCGTATGTCCTTGTTGATCCGTGGGAATAACAGACCCCGACACAGAAAATTACTCCGGCTTTGCAGAAGTGGCTGGTGAGCCTCCATTTGGAATATAGTTCCCAGCACCAATCGCCTCATTATAAAAGTGTGTTGATGCAAATAGGGAAGTTGCAACGGAGCCCAAATAGAAGAACTTAATTATTCAGAAAAGGGTTAGGAAAGCTACGTTGTAGCTGCTGCCTTTGGAAAACAGGAGATTAAAAAGCCTCTTTACAGGGGTTTGCAGAGCTCTGGGGGAATAGTGAGGAGAGCCGATCTAGTGACAAATACCAGAACAAAAGGGAAATTAACAGAAGGTTAAGCAGGGATCATCGGCAAAGCGGTGTAATTTATTTGTGAATTTATATGTATTTAGCACAGTTAATATATGGAAAATTATAGTAGGGCTGTTAACAGAAACAACTATCAGAAATAATTATACAAGGCTTTAGACAAGTGTAAGGGTTCATAATAACACTGGTACACAAGTGGCAATTCAGAGGAGAGGAAAAGGACTTACATCTTTGTCACTGTCTCATCTCTTAAAACATTCAGCTGCATTGTGCTAGGTAATAGACACGGTTACTCTAACACGACTGTTTATACAGTTCTCAGGGAAAGGTTATTTACAAGATTAATTTCCCTTCCAGCTTCAAATGTATAGAGATGAAACAAAAAATCAGGAGTGTAGGGATGAATCCTGATCTTAGCAGCAGAGCAAAACCTGAATGATTCCAGGAAAAAAATGCTGGATGTGCAGAGGAATGTAACACATGAGATCTGGTCAAGAAGTGCTTGCACTTCTGATGGGAAAGCCTTGATGTCCTCTCCTTAAATTTCAAGGAGAGCTGACAAAAGAGTCCTAAGTCGTTCAGGGCATTTCTGCCTTTCTCGGAAGAAGCCTGTGTGTCACTATTTGCATATGATGCCTCCAGGCCATCAGCTTCAACAAGCGTTGGATCAGGCACAGCGGCTCGCTTCCTCCGACCTGCAGTTTTGCCTGTTTTAAGATAAGACAGACTGCTTCCAACCGTGGTGAACCCGCTGGAAATTCACCCTCCTTATGCACTAAGGAAGCGGGAGACCCCGAAATGTTGCCCTTAGGAAATATCACTGTACTTCCTTCCCCCCCACCCCGGGACGGGAGCTTAACCCACGGCTACGAGATGCGTGGGTACGATCACAGCTTACTCTCTAGAGGGGACATCCCTGTAGGCAATGAATGATTCGAGAGCTCCCGTGGTACTTGCACTGTTTACTCAGAAAATGAAAGGCAACTGATTACGAACTCTTGACTCGGGGAGAAGACACCCCCACCCCCCGTCCCCCCTTGGTTTGGACCCATTATTAGGCAGGGAAAGCTACAGAATATTGTGCTGTGACCCAAACTAAACTCTGCTAAAGGCATTTCTTGTCAGAGTGCCACCTCTACCTGACAGTCCCTGTTTGCCATCGTGAAGCCGGGACGGCTGTAACGAACTTGAATTGCAGTTGGATGTCCTGAGAAGCAAGAATCACCCGCGATGCTGTCCTGTTTGTCTTTGTGCCGCCGTGGCTGGACGGGGGGCGGCTGAGGAAGCCCCGGGGAATACTATTGCCTGCCCGAGACTTTCCCCGGCGCTCTCCCGCAAAGAGCTCGGTGGCAGCGGGCAGCTCACTCCGGCGCGTTGGGAGTCCGGCCGCGGCGGGGCATTCGCCCAGGGACCGTCCCGCCGCGAGATGTAAGGCATAGGGAAAGGGCTGGAGGGATAGAGGGGGAAAGGGATGGAGGGATAGAGGGGTAAAGGGGTTTCGGGCTGCAGGTGAACGGGACAATGCGACGCGTCCCGGTTTCAGGGGGGGGGCAGTTTGGG
>WAAF01001147.1:32389-63009 GCA_013400475.1 Tricholaema leucomelas | reverse complement strand
GGCGGCGGGAGCGGCGGCGGGGCGGCGGCGGGCGGCGAGGCGGCGGGCGGGCTGAGCGCCGCCTTCAGCGGGCCGCGCATCGCCTTCTACGTGGGGCTGAAGAGTCCTCACGAAGGCTACGAGGTCCTCAAGTTCGACGACGTGGTGACCAACTTGGGCAACCACTACGACCCGACCAGCGGCAAGTTCACCTGCCAGGTGCGCGGCATCTACTTCTTCACCTACCACANAGTGGCAATTCAGAGGAGAGGAAAAGGACTTACATCTTTGTCACTGTCTCATCTCTTAAAACATTCAGCTGCATTGTGCTAGGTAATAGACACGGTTACTCTAACACGACTGTTTATACAGTTCTCAGGGAAAGGTTATTTACAAGATTAATTTCCCTTCCAGCTTCAAATGTATAGAGATGAAACAAAAAATCAGGAGTGTAGGGATGAATCCTGATCTTAGCAGCAGAGCAAAACCTGAATGATTCCAGGAAAAAAATGCTGGATGTGCAGAGGAATGTAACACATGAGATCTGGTCAAGAAGTGCTTGCACTTCTGATGGGAAAGCCTTGATGTCCTCTCCTTAAATTTCAAGGAGAGCTGACAAAAGAGTCCTAAGTCGTTCAGGGCATTTCTGCCTTTCTCGGAAGAAGCCTGTGTGTCACTATTTGCATATGATGCCTCCAGGCCATCAGCTTCAACAAGCGTTGGATCAGGCACAGCGGCTCGCTTCCTCCGACCTGCAGTTTTGCCTGTTTTAAGATAAGACAGACTGCTTCCAACCGTGGTGAACCCGCTGGAAATTCACCCTCCTTATGCACTAAGGAAGCGGGAGACCCCGAAATGTTGCCCTTAGGAAATATCACTGTACTTCCTTCCCCCCCACCCCGGGACGGGAGCTTAACCCACGGCTACGAGATGCGTGGGTACGATCACAGCTTACTCTCTAGAGGGGACATCCCTGTAGGCAATGAATGATTCGAGAGCTCCCGTGGTACTTGCACTGTTTACTCAGAAAATGAAAGGCAACTGATTACGAACTCTTGACTCGGGGAGAAGACACCCCCACCCCCCGTCCCCCCTTGGTTTGGACCCATTATTAGGCAGGGAAAGCTACAGAATATTGTGCTGTGACCCAAACTAAACTCTGCTAAAGGCATTTCTTGTCAGAGTGCCACCTCTACCTGACAGTCCCTGTTTGCCATCGTGAAGCCGGGACGGCTGTAACGAACTTGAATTGCAGTTGGATGTCCTGAGAAGCAAGAATCACCCGCGATGCTGTCCTGTTTGTCTTTGTGCCGCCGTGGCTGGACGGGGGGCGGCTGAGGAAGCCCCGGGGAATACTATTGCCTGCCCGAGACTTTCCCCGGCGCTCTCCCGCAAAGAGCTCGGTGGCAGCGGGCAGCTCACTCCGGCGCGTTGGGAGTCCGGCCGCGGCGGGGCATTCGCCCAGGGACCGTCCCGCCGCGAGATGTAAGGCATAGGGAAAGGGCTGGAGGGATAGAGGGGGAAAGGGATGGAGGGATAGAGGGGTAAAGGGGTTTCGGGCTGCAGGTGAACGGGACAATGCGACGCGTCCCGGTTTCAGGGGGGGGGCAGTTTGGGAGGTATCTGCAAGGACTCCTCCAGTGCCGGTGACAGGGGAGCGGGGGGGATTCCCCCCACGCAGTACCAGCCATCGCTGGGCCGAAGAAGCCGGTCATGTGCGGGACGCCCCGCCGCCTCTCTCCTCCCCTCTGCCCGCCCGACACAGCGGGTGGGCCGGTGACGGCTGACGGGCGCACCGTGGGCCGCAGCGGCGGCAGACCCCCGAGGTTCTCCAAGCGACTCCGCCCCGGCCTCGCAGGTGGGTCCACCCGTCCCGCCCCGCTCGGCTCCGTGCCCCACACGTCGGGGCGGTGACGGGGGCGGGCGAGCCCGTCCCTCCTGTGGGGGCGAAGGGCAGAGCCGGGCCCCCTCTTGGAGAGGCGACGCCTCCGCGCCGGCCCAGCCCCGCCGGGCGGACGGGACGCCGCGTCCCCTCGGAGCGAAGCGGGGCGTCTCTCGGTGGCAGCATGGCGGGGCGAACGGCCGGCCGGCGGGCGGGCTAAGGCGGGGGCCGGGCGGGGAGGTGCCGGCGGCGGGGGGTTCACCGCCTTTTCTTGCCGTCCCCCGCAGGGAGCGGCCGGTCCCCCGCGCCACCATTGCCTCGCACGGTAAGGAGGACCTGCGCGCCGTCGCCGCCCGGCTGTGGCAGCGGAGGAGGCGGCTGCTGGCCGCCGCCGGGCTCGCCCTGGCCATGGCCGTCGCCCTGCTCGTCGCCGTGCCCCTGCTTCTAATGCAGGCACCCGCCGAGAGCGGTGCCCACTACGAGATGATGGGCACCTGCCGCATGATCTGCGACCCGTACAGTGGCGGGCGACCGCCTGGTCCGGGCAGCACCGCCGCCGTGGAGGCCCTGCAGGACCTGGGCGCCAACCCCCAGCCGCCCTTCGTCCAGGGACCTAAGGGGGAGCCGGGCAGGCCGGGCAAGCCGGGCCCCCGCGGACCTCCCGGAGAGCCGGGCCCGCCGGGTCCGCGGGGCCCGCCGGGAGNGGCGGCGACGGCACCAGCATGTGGGCCGACCTCTGCAAGAATGGGCAGGTGGGTCCCCGCCGCTCGTCCTCCGCGCCCCAGGTACACCCCATCCGCTACCCGGCCCCGGCGCCGCCCGCGGGCACCGGCTGCCTCCGCTTCCGGGTACAGAGGTAGCCGGAGCATCCTGCCCTCCGTCGGAGCGGGGGCTGCGAGGCGTTGAGCAGCTTAAGAGCCGCCACAAACTTCAAGTTGCCGCCTGCAAACTTTACTACTGGGATGGGGTGAAGGAGATGGCGTGGGAGAAGCGAGAAGTGGGGCGGGAGGGAGGACACGGGGTAGTGGAGGGTCTGGGGGTGCTGATGGAGGTGTTGGGGAGGGGGTACTTGGGGAACTGATGAAGGGACTGGGGAAGAAGGGCCGGGGGTGCTGATGATGGTTCTGGGGAGGAGGTGGTTGGGGGCGCTGATGGAGGGTCTGGGGAAGAGGGATTCGGGACTGATGGAAGGGCTCGGGGGGCTAATGTGCCCTGTGGCTGCGTTGGCAGGTGCGGGCCAGTGCCATTGCCCAGGATGCGGACCAGAACTATGACTACGCCAGCAACAGTGTGGTGCTGCACCTGGACTCTGGCGATGAGGTGTATGTCAAGCTGGATGGAGGCAAAGCACATGGAGGCAACAACAATAAGTACAGCACTTTCTCTGGCTTTCTTTTATACCCTGATTAACATAAACCAAGCATCCCGATGCAACTGGCCGTGCCACTGATACATGTAGGGCTGGCTGGTGTTTCTGTACCCTGTCATGCCACTGTTCCTGCTGGTGTCCACTGTCTCCACAGGTCACTTTAGCTTCATTGTCATTCTGTTGGGTTTTTTTTTTGTTTGTTTTTTTTGGGTTTTTGTTTGTTGTTTTTTTTTACACCTGTGGAAATGAAATAGAAGTGAAACAAAGCAATCCCCTTCCTTACTCTCCCTCAACTGCTCTGACCCCCCTCCCCTTTGTTAGACCTGGTGTTTTGTGTGTCACATGAGGAACTCGGCAGCTTGAAACTCTCGAGTGGTTCCCGGGGGTGTAAGAGGGCCCAGAGTTCGGACTGTGCCTCACATGGAATTTGAACCAGTTGCAATTTTTCATCAATGAGTATTAATTACGGTGATGAATTTTCAGATCAACTACTCACGAAGTGGGACTGGACCATTACTGTTTTTAATTCTGCTGCTTTGTTTGTATGGGGTCAAGTGTAAACTTTTCTTTTGTTGTGCAATGCAATGCTCATGTGAATGATGGTGTCATTAACGTCGAACCTGTTCCTGTCTGCAAAAGAATTCAATCATTGACCACCATCGCCACAATATCACATTAAATTATGTTTTTAGACAATGCCTTCTTGCTGTCTGTCTCTTCCAGTACCACAAAGGAATACTGTGGTGATGCCACTGGTGGGTGGGAATTAAAGGAGGGCATCACTTTGGTCCCTTAGACTTTTGCAGCAGCATTTAAAGATAGGATGGGACACCTTGCCTTGGCCTTGATTATGGTTCAAGGAGGCTGGCAAGAACCAGGAGAGGAAAAAAAAAGCTTCACCTTTATGTGGTTTTGCAAAAAGAAGACACACAGTCATCAGGAGGTGAAAGTGGGGGTGTGGAGCAGATCTTCTAGACAGATTTACTGGGTCTGAGCCTGATTCAGAGGTTAGTGAAGTACAGGAAAAGTGTTTTAATCAGCAATTATGGAAAGCTGTGTTTCCATAACACTTGACAAATGCAAGAAGACAGCAGGGCAGAGATTCTGTCTAAACTCCTGCACATGCAATGCATACATGGGTTGGAAACCATACCTGACTGTAGGTGGGTCTGCACAGTTTCTGAGACAGGCTGGGAGAGAAAGCTCAACAAGGATTGACAGATCATTTGGATAAGTTTTCTCCTGCTGGTCTTTAGTAATTTCCAGGCTCTTGGTGTCCTTTTAAAAGTGCAAGGATGTGTAACTAGTGTGAGTGGTTCTGAGCCTTTGGTGGAGGAGATGCGCCTATCATCATCCGCCCAGTAGGTAACCTCCTCATGATGGGTAAATTTGGGTTGCTCTGCTGAAGAGAAAGAGCTAAGTTGATTTTCAAAAGCACTTGCTTTCATCTTAATGTCTAGTAACTTCATTTTTCTCTCCTGAAGGTCTTGCCTCCCTATCAGCTTACTGGCCTTAGCAGTGTTAGTGGTTTCACAGGTAAGAGACAGGAGCCAGACTGCGAGGGCTCTGCCAGGGCTGGAGCTTTGCCTCTGCCCTGGCATTACAGTAAAAGGAAATCACAGCTAGGATGAACTTGTTCCAGCCCCACTTTGGGGCAGCTCAATAATGATCAAGTTCTTACAGCTTCTTCTGTCTCCTACCTAGTCCTCAGTGGGTATTGCCTTCTCGTTGGCTGGAAGAGGAGGGTCAGAGAGAGAAAACAATTCCTCCCTTCATCCCATCCTCAAACATCCCCCAGCTGAGGGAAGCAGAGTTCATAACCAGGTACATGTGTTAGACACTTATGAATCTCTAATGTCTCGTCGATTTGTACCATTTAGAATATGATTAAAACCACTGTCTCAGACCCAAATGAAGTATAATTGCTATGGATCCTCAATTCCCCCCAGATCTGTAATCCTTTTTGACTATTCCTCCCCTCCCCTCCAACGAAACGGAGCTTAGACACAAAGCCCTCGGTTTAAATTTCAAAAAATTAAAATTGACATGCAGCAGCATTAGCAGGAGCCAGGAGGAATTCTAAGGAGGTGCCTGGGCTCTGCTTTATCCTTTGCATTAAGAAGCAATTTGTACTTCTAACAAAGACCCAACTGTTCCCCCTTGGCAAAAGGGCAATGAAGATGCCTTGCAAGGGAATTGCTGTTCACAATACTTAAACAAATTTGAATCTTAGATTTTTAAATCTGTATTCCCTGGTGGAGTCTGCTCCTCGCAATTCAAATGCAGGGCTGGTGGTGTGTGCCTGCCAAGGTGTCAGGAGCTAAGCGGATGATGGATTGATGAGGCAATGGGAAGACACAGGCTCACAGTGGCGGTTTGCCCCGACAGTGATCTATGTATCTGCACATTATCAATGTCATGAGGAGGCTTGAACCACCCTCACTAGATGTCTCATTTTCCACTTATCTCTTATGTACTAATTATCAGGCTGGATAATTCCCCAGGATGGAAGCAACAAAAAAAAAAAAGCTCGTTGCCACTCCACTGACAGTTTACACAATCGATAGAATGAATGTCTCCCTCAGCTGCTTGCAGGCTTTTTTGTTTCCTCTCCTCATTGCAGGGATCTCTGAGGTTGCCTCTGTTGGGGGTTGATGGCTCTCACCCAGCATCTGCAGTGGTTGCTGCTTGGACAGGCTCCTCCATCCCAGTCATTGTGGTACTAGCTCAGTATGTGGGGTGGTTTGTTTGAAGTGACACAGGGAAAAGCAATGGGGAGATGAAAAAGTTCAGTGCTGGCTGGTGCTGCTGTCCAGGAAAGCAAAGGCAGCACTGTAGATGGAGATGGCAATTTCTGTGCTGCAGGTGGCTATGAGTGAGAGCAGGAGCCTAGTAAGTAATATGCACTGGGCTCTGAACACTCTGGGCTTCAGCTGGATTCTCTTCTGCTTAGATGGGGTCTGTGGGTCTTGTATGTTTCATGGCACAAAGTGAAGGGACTATTTGTAGTGGGGATCCCTTATCCCCTGCTTTGGATTAGAGGAGGATTAATGTGTACTGAGAGGCTGGCTTTGGGACCAGCTTTCACAAATGATACTGACCTCTCAGACAACCATTAGCCACTGTCTGCTGTGGAGGTCAGACCCCTCAGAGATGTTATTTTACATGATGAGTAAAGCAAGTGCTTTTAAAAATTGTGATGTGATCAAGTGTGATGTGAAAACTTCCCTGAAAGGAGTGGAAGGCCAGCATGTTAGACAAAAGGATGCTTATATTTTGTGCTTAGCTGCATGCTCAAGTTAAAATAATAAAAAAAAGTTAAGGTAAAAAAAACAACTAAATGTGGTTCATGTTTGCAAAGCAACTCAGATACTGCAGCAGCAAATCCCTGATCTTTGTGCTATTAATGTGAGTCCTTGACCCTTGTAGTGTGCGTGGGCAGCACTGGCTATGAAAGGGGTCCCTGCAAAAGAAGGAGAGCAGGAAGCCATTGAACACAGCCATAAAATACTGTGGAAAGAGAAACTGAGGTGCTGCTGAGAGCTCTGAGAGGGGTGTTAAACACCCCTTTTTTGTGGCCATTCCCTGCAGAAAGGTATTTAGGTTTCTCTGTCCTCCCACAAGCCAGTGGGCTAGTGGCTGGGCACTCCTTCTGTTCTGAACTTGATTGTCCTGGGGAGCTCCTGGCAAGTCTCTAGGGAGATGGGTGAGGAAATTCTTGTCTTGAGTGAAGAAGGTTAACTGCCAGGGTTATGTTTTTACCAGTCAGTGTCCAGAAAGTTTTCTGAGGATATCTGTGCTGTAAGAGCAGCTGGATGTCTGATGCCCCACACAAAGTCTGGTGCCTGTCTTTTCCAGGATCTGGACTTGTTGTTGTCTCTGTAATGCTCATCCATTTTAGTGTGATACCTGGGTTGATGTGGCCACACTGGCCCCTGCAGCAGGGCAACAGGGTTCCACATTTGGGTTCTCTTTTCCTTCTGCTGTTAGAAAAGCAAAGTGCCTCTTTGTGCTTCATGACTTTACACAAGTGCCTGGTCCTGGGCTTACTGCTTTTTCAACTCACTCTGGGCACTTTTCTTGGTGAATTAATGGTCGCTTATTTCCTCACTTTTCTCCTTCAGTGGTTTATCGTGCCTGGATGGATTTAATCTGTGAGCTCAAAGTAGGAAGGGTGGGTTTGGTGGATGCTCATGTGATTTTTTTCAGGTTACACCACAGACCAATCATATTAAAGGGGTCAGTGGCAAAAAGAGGCAAAATGGCAGGTAAATATGTTTTTAAAGCAAGACCTTTGTGTTAAATACGAAGGGTTTTTTTTGGTAGGATGTCATTTTTTTCCCTTATTGTGATTCTCCTGAACTCTGGGGAAAAAAACCCTGCTGAGAACCTATGTCTTAGTATTGTCTCTGGGACAAAGGAGCCTGTCAGACTAAAATAAAGACTAACTGAATCTTCACTGACTTTGAGACTACAAGGAGGTTGGTCCCTTTTTGCTGCAAATGTCTGCATCGCAGAGACTTGGAAGATTAATTACAGATAAGAGAGGTGAACTGTAACTGTGTGGACACCCTGGCACTTACGGATGAGAACTTGCTTGCAGCTGGTTTCACACTTAATGGCAGAAAGAGGTTCAGCTTGATTGTAAGCTATGGATGACATGTAAATGGATGCTCACTTCTGTAGACCAAGCCCATGCTAGTTCATAAGTTGATCACATACCAGCTGCCACAAGAGAACTGGGGGGGCTCGACTATTTATTGAGCTTACCACTCTTCCTTGAGCAAGCTTCACATTTGAAGGCCACAGGGAGGATTAAAGCAGGGATCTAAGCCCTTTCATCTTCCTCTTGGTTTATGACCAGATCGTTTGTTTTTGGCCTTAAGGATGAGTTGGGAAAAGGCCAGTAGAGGGCAATGACGATTGCCTGGAAGGGCCTGGGAGACAGAGGCATTACCTCCTGGGTAGGCAAAAAGCTGACGCTGCAGCATGGTTTGATGTTGCAGGCTTGAACATACATCGAAATTACCCTTCTCTCCCCTTATTTCAGGCTGAAGTCCTGACAGCTGCTTGTTTCAGGTCATAGCCTGAAAGGTGGAGAGACACTCTGTCCTGACCCTTGCCACGGAGATCTCGGCAGGACCTTTCTCTCAAGGTTTTGCAGAGCATAATTTTGAAGGACCTGTGAGTTATGGTCCTGTTTCCTCGTAGGAGAAGCCATAAATGCCCTTCTTCTTTGAGTTCTTCTAATTATAAAGTAGCCTGAACTAACCACTACCTTGTTTAGCACAGCTCTATATTCTAATAAATGGGAGTAGATTTTCTTCACAGAGGGCTGATGGCATACCCCTCTTCCTGTTGTGTTTGCTCCTGGTTTGTTTTTTGGCATGAGCTAGGATAAAAACAGAAAAGGCCTATTTGATGCCTGTGATCTGCTGCCCTATTAATGCAGGATTATTTCCTCCAGCGTGCTGTGAGCATGGTGACATGGAGAGCATGGCTTGCCTGCAGCCTTTGGCTGTGCTTCTCTCAGCAAGGGGACATTCACATGATCTTGGCTCTTCTTTCTGCTTGCAGCTGCCAGATCATGTCTAGAAAAACAAACAAACAAACAAATACCCAACCCTAGTCTTGAGTGCAGCCGAAATGTTTTCTTGGTGCCATTTCTCTTTGTCAACAAATTGCTTATTGCTTATGTGCTGTGATGTGATCCCCCTCCTAAAAATGAGAGATTTGCTGCTGAGAATGGGGGGGTGGGGGGGAAACATGCCCAAGAGAATAACTTGTTTGAAGATGTGAGCACAGGCTTTAAGAACGACAATTCTTTGTCCGATCTGAGTTTGAAGATGCAGTTTCGATGGTGTGGTGATGCAGAAAGTGTTTTAACTCCTTGGGGAGGAAGCTGCTTTTCAGGTAGTGTCTTGCTCTCTCCTCATTATTGTAATGCTGTTCCTGAAACTTTGCATCAGCTTTGCTGTGCTGCAGCATGTGAATGTGTGAGGTGATGGAGATCAGATCCAGGTGGGTTTCTTTCTGTTTTGTTTTGGTATACAGTTGAATTCTTGATGTTTGCTTCTCCTTCTCCTAGCATCTTATTTTTCATGGAACTGTCCTTCCCAGGAGCTGGGAGCCTGAGGGCCAAAGTCTGCTTCCAGGTACACTGATCTAATTCTTCTCAACCTTGTTTTTTCTCAACATTCATGTGTCAGAATCAATCCTTAATTACATTACACGTAGCTACCCTCGAACTGCCAGTGTGGCATCTGGTTCCTGTTACCGGGTATGTGTTATAATGAATCTCAGTCTTCATACCCGAGAGATGGAGGTGCTCCATTTTATGTCCTGCCCTGTGAGTTTCACCATATAAATATCTTTCAGGAAAAACATCATTAGCATCTGCAGAGAGGACAGAGTAGCTCCTTTTGCCAGCATATAGCAACCTGCTTAGGAAAGAGAGGTGTAAATACCTCTGAAGCTCAGCACCTCCAAGATCCTGCTGAGTGCATTGCTGCAGCTGAGAGAGCTTAGATCATAAACTTCAGCATCTCCTTTCAAAAGGCAAAGCCTCCTCGAGGAGCAACACTCTGCTGCTGTTTATCAATTTGTGTGAGAATGAAACCTGAATGTTATAAGAGCTGAAACACTAATTAAGCCAATAAATTCCTTTGTCTTTTTGGGTGTGTTGGCAATTAATATGCAAAATCCCATTGATTCCAGCAACTCCATAACTCACAATGCATAGTGCTATTACATATTGACAATGTACACTGTGAAGTCTTCAGAAGACACTGCTGTGCATAGTAGGAATACTGCTGTGATCCCAGTTAAACCGTCACAGGCTGGGTGAGTCACAGTGCTGCTTGCATCAGGTTCTACCAAAGCCGTGGCTGTCAGTGAAGGGTAGGAAGGCCACACAGAAATGTGTCTCCATTGAGCACACACTGTGTCTCAAGGCTGTTTGCACTTCCTATTGCTTTCAGAGTTATGGTGGAAAAGAGGAAAGTTGTTCCAGCTGTTCCTAAAAAAAGGCTCAAAATGATATGAAAATAATTGTGAAAGAAATGTCTATTTAGATAGAAGCAAGGCAGACTCTTTAAAAGAGTCTTAGCTTGAATTCACTTCTGACAGGACAATCTACGTAATCTTTCAAATAAAGATTGTTCAAAACTATGAGAAGGGAGATGGGACAGGAAGACTACTCTGAGGTGCAGTGTTTTCTCTTCCAGAGAAGCGTTGTTTTAGCAGCCTAGACTAGGAGAGGAGTCCAGGACCACTGAACTGTGCAGTGACTACTTGCCTAAAATTTAGGAAAGGAGTCCATGACCACTGAACTGTGCGGTGACTACTTGCTTAAAATTGCCATTTACAACATCCAAATAACTTCTGCTGAAGTTTTTTCCAACACCTTTCCCTAAGGCAGCAAAATCAGAGGGACATTGTAAGGAATAATTGGCTTTTAGCCTCATAATACCTAAATGAGATTCTGTTGCCTGTTTTTCCTTTTATTTGGACTTGTTAGGCACCCAGGTCTGTAACAGCTCTGGTGTCAGCTTTTTTTCCCTCAAGAAAAGCCATATGTCTGGTGGAATGGGTGATCTTTATGGGGTTGGTCTGATCTCCACCAAAGCAGGTGAGCAGGTTTCAGTAGCTGTAGTGGGGGTGGGGGCAAGGTTAGATTTAATCTTTTCTTGGGATGTCATGGCAGTGATCTTTTTTTTACTGTTCCTAAATCCTGCAAAGTTATTTGATTTGATCTTGACATAATCAATAAGCCTCTGTATTGATATGTACAGTCTTTGGAGCAGAGCATGGGATGGATGTGCTTTTACTTCAGAACAGCACAAATCAGATACATAGGCATTGAATCGACTTGTGGTTGGTGTTTCTTGAGAACTGCAATTCAGATTTCTTCTTCCATTTCCTACTAACATCCTTCCAAAGGGAAAAAATAAAACCAGATACAACTGAGAGAACTGTAGACTAGTGTGATCCCTGTGTATGGAGAGACTGCATGGCAGCTTTAGTGAGAAGAAGATTTCATCTTTAATTCCATGTGCAATTCCAAAGGAAGCAGAATTCTTGATAGCTGCTCCAAGCTACTCTTTTGAGTTAGATCACTACATACAACTAGATACAAGCAGCCTTTTTACTTTTCTGTTAGTGGACTAATAGTATTGCCAAGGTTTACTTTCTTTAGTGGGTCTTAAGTGGGAAATAGTTTGTTTTGTGGGAGCAAGGTAGCTGGAGAATGAATTTAAGCCAGGGGCTTGTGGCCTCTGCAAACCAATGTGTTCCTGCAGAGTTTAAATTAGAAAATGGAGCTTGCTTCTCATGCTAGATTTCTCAAACTACTTTATCTGAGCAATAGCAAAGCAAACTTGTCAGGTAGACAGAGGTTCACTGCAATAGCTAAATTTGGAAGTATCTGTTAAGTGTTTGTCAGTTGATTCACTACTGGAAATCACTGAATGAAATCCACGAATCTGGATTGCTTAAGAAGGTCAAACAAAATGAGTATCAGAATCCCCTTATAGAATAATAGAATGGTTTAGGTTGAAAAGGACCTCAAAGATCATCCAGTTTCAATCTCCTGCCATAGGCAGGGTTACCTCCCACTAGAACAGGTTGCTCAGGGCCTCATCCAACCTGGCCTTGAACACCTCCAGGGACAGAGAATCCACAATCTCCCTGGGCACCCTGCTCCAGTGTTTCTCCACCCTCACTGTAAAGAACTTCTTCCTAATATGTAGTTTAAATCTCCCCTCTGGCAGTTTAAACCCATTTGTCTTCATTCTGTCAATACAAGACCATGTAAATAGTCCCTCCCCAGCCTTCTTGTAGGCCCCCTTCAGATATTGGAAGGCCACTATAAGGTCTCTTCGAAGCCCTCTCCTCTCCTGAGGGTACTGGTAGATAGTAGCTGAACATGAGCCAGCAGTGTGCCCAGGTGGCCAAGAGAGCCAATGGCATCCTGGTCTGTATCAGGAACAGTGTGGCCAGTAGGACAAGGGAGGTTATTCTTCCCCTGTACTCAACACTGGTCAGGCCGCACCTGGGGCACTGTGGCCAGTTCTGGGCTCTTCAATTCAAGAGAGATGTTGAGGTNGTACTTAGTGCCATGGTCTAGTTGATTGGCTAGGGCTGGATGCTAGGTTGGACTGGATGATCTTGGAGGTCTCTTCCAACCTGGTTGAACACAATACTCCAGGTGAGGTCTCAGGAGAGCAGAGTAAAGGGGGGAAAAAAAAATCCCCTCCCTTGCCTTGCTGGCCATGCTTCTCTTGATGTCTGGGCTGCGTGCGCACACTGCTGGCTCATGTTGAGCTTTTCATCAACCCAGACCCCCAGGTCCCTTTCCTCAGGGCTGCTCTCCAACCTTTTACCACCCAGCCTGGATTTGTGCTTGAGATTGTGCTGACCCAGGTATAGGACCTTACTCTTGGCCTTGTTGAATTTTGTGTGGGTGGCATTGGCCCACCTCTCCAGCCTGTCCAGGTCCCTCTGGATGGCATCCCTGCCTTCTAGCAAGTCGACTGTGCCACACAGCTTGGTGTCATCTGCACACTTGCTGAAAGTGCACTTAATTCCTCTGTCCCTGTCGCTGACAAAGAACAGCACTGGTCCCAGCACTGACCCCTGAGGGATGCCACTTCTCACTGGTCTCCAGCTGGACATTGTGCCATTGATCATAACTCTGTGTGCGACTGTCCAGCCAATTCCTTATCCATCGAGCAGTGCACCCATCAAGTTACTTCTGGCCTGGAAAATCCATAAAGTGTGTGTGAAATAGAAGTATGGACAACAGCAGAGCTGAGCTCTTGAAAGTTTGTCTTAGCTGTCATAGAATGGTGGTAGGAGTGGAGTGGGAGGAATAAGGCTTGTGGTTCATAGAGGTTTTTGGGGTAAGATTGAGTGATGGCCTTTATCCACAAGCTCAGGTCAGTTCCTGCCCTTGGGCAGTTTAAACTCACCGTATCTACAAGGTTTGAACACAAGTCTAGGGGCAGAAGAGCCTGGTGATTTCCCATGTTTTTCCCTTCTCTGTTGGTGGCGATTCCTTGGTCAGGTGCCAGAGTCAGCACCAGGTAATCAAGAGAGAGAATTGCAGATTTAACAGTTGTAGAGCTGTCCTCTTCCTTCCTCTCTTTTACTGCTGATAAATAAGAACATGATCTGCAACTGCAGCAAATTACATTCAAAACAATGGAGGGACTATTACAAGTATTAATGCATTTGTAATATTATATACAATATATATGACATATACAATATATGTGACTTAGATGAGTCTCTTGTACAGTGATTTCAAAGCCCATTGGGTGATGTACTATGAGACCAGTTATGGATGATGTGTTGCTGAGACGGTGGGATGGTGACAGAGTATGTCCTGTGCTGCATTCACTGTCATTGTTAGTGCTGGAACTGATGAAGTCAAAGACCTGTCTGTTAAATCTGCAGATGATGTGAAGACAGAGAATAGGATTGCAATCAGAGTGACCTTGACAAAAAAGGAAAGGGATGTGAAAAAAGCAGGAGAAAATTCCAGAGGTCCACCCAGAGACCTTGAGGCCTGTGGCATGGGTGTGTCTTGGGAAGCCGAAGGAGAAGTGGAAATGCTGGAGAACAGTAGGTAGGAGGATGTTTCTCAGAGGGGATAGGGAGGATCACTGACTAAACATGAGGTGATTGTGTGCACGCTGGAAAAAATGCCAGCGCACGTCCTGAGATGTGCACGTACTTTGCTGTGCTGGATCTGGAGAAGAGCCTCCAAGGGCCCCTCCTGGGCTTTCCTCCTGAGATGAAAGAGGGATGGATTGGGCTGCTCAGCCTGAAGAAAGGGGTGCGGGGAATGCAGGGGGATGATCCTTAATGGCAAGAGAGGAAGGGAAATGTCTTCTCTGTGCTCATTTGGATAGGAAAGAAGATGGCCTTGAGATGCAGTAGCAGGGTCACACTGAAAGAGAAGCTTTCAGATTGTGAGGTGTGGGAGCAGGTTGCCTCAGAAGTCCGTGAGTCTGCAGCACAGAAGATGTCTAAAAGTGTATTAGATGCCCATCATATTTGGCTATAGCATGGCTGTGTTGGGATGGGGAACAAAGCCAGATGACTGACTCCTCAAGATCATATGCACTATTGATTTTCTATCACTCTTTCTTTCTTTCTTTGTGTGTCTGCAGACTTATATACATACTCATCTGCTTGCCTCTAATACAGTCCTCTAAAAATTAAGTTTAGTGTGCTTCCATGCCCCAAGTGATACTCTGCAGACTGGAGTGACTGCATCTCTGTTAAGTCCATTTTGGAATGGTTAGAATCGTAGAATCATAGACTCAGTCAGGATTGGAAAAGACCATAAGGATCATCTAGTTCCAACTCCCCTGCCATGGGCAGGGACACCCTACCCTAGATCAGGCTGGCCAGAGCCTCATCCAGCCTGGCCTTAAACACCTCCAGGGATGGGGCCTCAACCACCTCCCTGGGCAACCCATTCCAGGCTCTCACCACTCTCATGGTGAAGAACTTCCTCCTCACGTCCAGCCTGAACCTACCCACCTCCAGCTTTGCTCCATCCCCCTAGTCTTCTTACTCCCAGATATCATGAAAAGTCTTTCCCCAGCTTTTTTGTAAGCCCTCTTCAGATACTGGAAGGCCACAATAAGGTCAACTTGGAGCCTCTTCTTCTCTGGACTGAACAGCCCCAACTCTCAGTCTGTCCTCATAGGAGAGGTGCTCCAGCCCTTTGATCATCCTCATGGCTCTTCTCTGGACACACTCCAGCATGTCCACATCCCTCTTGTAATAAGGGCTCCAGAACTGGATGCAGTACTCCAGGTGGGAGTCTAACCACAGCAGAGTAGAAGGGGAGAATCACCTTCCTCAACCCTTCTTCTGATGCAGCCCAGGATCTGGTTAGCTTTCTGGGCTGCAAGTGCACACTGCTGGCTCATGTTGAGCTTCTCGTCCACCAGCATTCTCAAGAGTCCCTTTCCTCAGGACTTCTCTCTAGCCAGTCACTGCCCAGCCTGTATTTGTGCTTGGGATTGCCTCGACCCAGATGCAGGACCTTACACTTGGTCTTGTTGAACCTCAGGAGGTTGGCTTGTGCCCACCTCTCCAGCCTGTCTAGGTCCCTCTGGATGGATCCCTGCCCTCCAGTATGTCTGCTGCACCACAGCTTGATATCATGAGCAAACTCTCTGAAGGTGCACTCAATGCCTCTGTCCATGGCACCGACAAAGATGTTGAACAAGACTGATCCCAGAACTGTTCCCTGAGGGACTCTGCTTGTCACTGGCCTCCACTTGGACATGAACATGGAGCCACTGACAGCCACTCTTTGGGTGTGGCCATCAAGCCAGTTTTTTATCCATCTAGTGGTTAGACTTTCCTACTCTGAATGCTCTTTGGGCATAGCCTTCACATATCTGAGCATGTTATTTTTGCATCTGTGGTAAGGAGATGGAAGCCTGGATGTGCTGGTCAGGTTTCCAAAGACATCTAGCATCCAGGTCCCTTTGAAGTCCATGGATGTGAGAAACATATCTCTGATCTCCAGGAGCTTGGTGTACCAGAGCACAGCACTGTAAGGCTGAGCCTGAGCTGAACACTCACTGCTTTCCCTGTAGTCTCCCTGTCCCCATCCCCCCCAGTGAAGATGCTTCAGAACTTTTTACTGTATTTTTCATCTTTATAACCCGCAGGTTATCTCTTAAAAACAACCAGCATAACCCCAAGCTTTTTCCCCATGTAATTCACCAATAGTGGCTGTGTGTGAGTGATGCAGAGGTTTATCTCAAAGCTCTGTCTCCCTGGATCCCCGTCACTTTAATTTCCTGTAGCCCCTTTGCCCAGCACACTTTTTTTTGGGGGTGGGGGGAGGGGGTTGCTTTCTGAGGTGTCCTCTTCAAGTCCTAGTGCTCTTCCAGATATGCCAGTTCTATGTGTGGAAAATATGACATTCATTGAAATAAAAGCCTTGAACTATAAAAAAGAAAGAGGTGAACACAGGTGTTTGTTTTTTTTTTAGTTTGTTTGCTTTCCTTCCTATCAGCTGAGATCACAAAGGGCCACAATAACCCCAAGCAGTGCTACAAGCTGGGGACAGAGTGGCTGGAGAGCAGCCAGGCAGAAAGTGACCTGAGGGTACTGGTAGATAGTAGCTGAACATGAGCCAGCAGTGTGCCCAGGTGGCCAAGAGAGCCAATGGCATCCTGGCCTGTATCAGGAACAGTGTGGCCAGTAGGACAAGGGAGGTTATTCTTCCCCTGCACTCAACACTGGTCAGGCCACACCTGGAGTACTGTGTCCAGTTCTGGGCTCTTCAATTCAAGAGAGATGTTGAGATGCTGGAACGTGTCCAGAGAAGGGCAACAAGGCTGGTGAGAGGCCTGGAACACAGCCCTGTGAGGAGAGGCTGAGGGAGCTGGGGTTGTTTGGCCTGGAGAAGAGGAGGCTGAAGGCTGACCTCATTGCTGTCTACGGTGACCTCATTGCTGTCTACAACTACCTGAAGGGAGGCTGTAATGAGGTGGGGGTTGGTCTCTTCTGCCAGACAACCAGCAACAGGACAAGGGGACACAGTCTCAAGTTGTGCCAGGGGAGGTATAGGCTGGATATTAGGAGGAAGTTCTTTGCAGAGAGAGTGATTTGCCATTGAAATGGGCTGCCCAGGGAGGTGGTGGAATCGCTGTCCCTGGAGGTGTTCAAGTCAAGATTGGATGAGGCACTTAGTGCCATGGTCTAGTTGATTGGCTAGGGCTGGGTGCTAAGTTGGACTGGATGATCTTGGAGGTCTCTTCCAACCTGGTTGATTCTGTGGTTCTACTAAATGATTTTTTTTTGTTTCCAAGAGAAAAAAACCCAAAACATTCCACTGTTATGAAAGTTCACATTTTCCAAGTCTCAGCTCCAGTTTGCTTTTCCCTCATTCACAACATTGTGAGTATCCTTGTTTCCATCCAGGGCCGGAGTTGCTATATTTAACCCTCCTCAGGACACGGTTTAGAGTGCCCGTGCTTGCTGACTCACACTTCATTGAGAGTCACAGACTGCCTGCTGCGGTGCATCGGCCAGCAGCGGGACCCGCGCTCCTCGCAGCTGAAGCGGGCAGAGCCCGGCGCCTGGCAGCGCTGAGCCCAGCAGAGGAGGATGTAGTGCGATCAGCCACCGCTGGCTCGGCGTTCTGCTGAGCCGCCGGCACCGGCTCCGCGCGATGGGGTGGCGCTGGGGTATGTGACAGCGACTGAAATGAGATCATTGGGAAGTGAAATCAGATTCAATTGCATTAGAGATTCATGGCAGATCAAGCTGGCAGGGGTACTGAGGAACTAGCAGCCCATTGCTGGGCTCACTGTACAGCTGGTTAATATATTTATAGCATATCTCTCCCAGATTGACTCTGAGCTTAAATTACAGAAAAAAAAAAAAGGTTTATTTTTCCTCTTCTCAGTTTCTCATCTGTTGGTGTTGTAATACTTCGTTCTTCCCTGATGACTGATTGGATTTGCGAACTTATTAGTTGTGTCAGTAAGGTGATCCACAGAAAGAAGGAGTTAGGCTTGGCACAGGGAAATAGCCTATCAGATTTTTCTGCTTCTCCTGTGCGCCTCAGGTCTGTTGTCACTTGCAGTGACTGACAGCAGGCTGTTCTGATCCACTAGCAGCTAGTCCTCATGGCCCAACAGCAACACTCATCGAGATTCAGAATGGGATGTGTAGCTGGGGTACTTCAAGACTGCTTGTCTTGCAATACACCAGCAGAGCAGAGGTGTAACAGCAGACACTAGTGGTGCCTGCCTTTTCTGGCCAATGGAGTATTCTCCACCAGCCTGCCCTGGAACTCTCTCCTGCCTGACAGGAACTGCATTTATTTGGAGATAACAGCGTGCATTGTTGTAGAGCTGTTCATAACTCTCAGTGCTACTTGGATGTTCCAACTCTAAATGAAATAAAACATGATCCATATGTGTCAGTAGGAAGTAAAATAACCCTTTCTTTGGCTGGGTCACTCATCTCACCCCCTCCACCATATACTGTTTTTGTCCTTTGTGCTCTGATGTCTGTGAATATGTGACTGAACTGAGGGTGCCCAGTTTGTTGCTATCACTTGTTGCCTGCAGTGGCGTGTGATGGGGTCATGATCCAGGGTTATCATACAGAAATAATGGAGTTGGGCAGGGTTGCACCGCTGCTGTGTCTTGGACAGCAGTTTGGGTCTCTGATTGTTACAGCAAACCTCTGGAGGCCTTGGAGAGTGAGTGTGCCTTTGAGATACCTTCCCAAACACACTCCCAGCCTGCTGGGACCTGGCTCAGAGCCTGAGATGATGACTTTGTATTCAGTTTCCTCCATGAATTCCTATGCTTCCCAAATCATGTGTGATGCTGGTGTCCACACCACTGTCCTGCAGTGATGAATTCCCCAGAATTGATATCTGTTGCACACAGTAATTTCTCTTCTCTCCATTCACGCTGCCATCCAATTGCCTCATTAGCTGCTCCCTGCCTTCTGTACAGTGGGATACAGGCACCTGCCTCTGTATTTTCCCAGCTTTCTCATACTCTCGCCTTTAGCTCCTGGGGACAAAGGGAGTCTGTAAGCACAGACCTGGAGAGCAGCACAAGTCACTTTGCTCTGTGTTTTGGGAACTCTTTGCTTCAGCCCATGCTTTGGTGTAAGCAACTGAGCCCTGCTTGTACATGTACTACAGTGCCTGTAGAAGGAACATACCTGTAATGGAGAAGTGGAAGCATCTCCAGCCCCATACAGTCACACTGCATTTTTTTCAGTGCAGCCTTGGCTATCCAGGAGTGGCTGCAGGGGTGTGATCTCCATGGGATGCTTTTAGAATCACAGAATGGTTTCAGGTGGAAAGCACCTTAAAGATCATGTAGTTCCATTCCCTCTGCCATAGGCAGGGACACCTTAGACTTGACCAGGTTGCTCAAAGCTCCAGGTTGCCATTCAACATATTTGGGGAGGGGACATCCACAATTTCTCTGAGCAACCTGTTCCAATGCCTGAGCACCCTGACAGTGAAGGTTTTTTCCCTAACATTTAATCTGAGTCCACCTTCTTTCAGTTTAAAACCTTTGCCCCTCTTCCTGTAATTGCATTCCCTGATAAAGGATTTTATTTTAGCCTGTGTGGGCAGTGGGAGTTCCTGTAGCCACAGGATGAGGAGGTGAGGCTGTGCTTTGAACAGAATGGGCAAACCCCTGGCAGGACTCCCACCTACTTCAAAAGGAGTCCACATGGTCTGTTGATTTAAATGATTTTAATTCAAACTAACATTAGCCTGTTCCACACTGTGTGAAGCAGGGAGGGAGGAAAAAAGACAAAGATTTGATGCTCTCCTAGCCTTGTGAGTCTCAAATTTTGGTGCAAAGTGGGAAAACATCTGCTAATGGCAATACTCAGGGTAAAGCCTTTTGAAATATTCCCACTAGGGTTCTCGCCAGCTAAACTAAACCAGAGAGAAACCCCACCCCTATGTTCAGTGCTTAGGCTTCATGGTGCGTATCTCTCAGGTGTAATTTCATCCTTGATCTCACCCCAAAATTAGAGAGATAACAAACACATCGAGATTGAGGCGAGCCAGCATGATCTGGAGAGATTAGAGCAGCGGAGTCTGTGACCTGCAAAAAATCAGTCTAAAGGAAATAATGCCCAGCGCATGAGGAGCGCTGAAGAGCATGGCTGGGGATGGGGAAGAGAGGTGCATTGAGCACTGCCTGCCAATGCAGGCACTCGCTAGACTCACTCGTGTCATGGTTTGTGCACGCATTGACTGGGCTCAATGGCTTTGCCCTCAGCTGCTGTTTCAGAGGAAATCCGCACATGGCTTCTGCCGAAGCTTTGCAGACAAAAACTTGGGGTAGGTTGATGAATGGGCAGTGTGAGAGAGAAAAGTGTTGTATTACCTTCTACCTCTTGCACTACCTACACCTGAATGCTAATTTTTGCTTTGTCTTCAAGGGAGGCTGCTAAATGCAAATTACCTCTCCACCACCGGAGAAGCTGGTAAAGTGATGATAAAAAATATACAGAACAAATGATGCTAAGCAATGCATTTTGCTAGAGAGAACAAGAGGAGGTGGAGGGCACTGTAAATATCCTTTATCCACATCTGTGTGTAATCCCCATAGTGTAGAAAAGGAGAGGGCACAGAACCTTGCACTTCACTCAGGCACTTACATAAAACAAAATGCAGAAACAGTGGCAGTGTGTGCTAGAGCTGAGCCATGATTAAACACCTCCAGGTAGTTAAAATGAGATGTGCACATTTAGAAAATAGTTTTCAGTTGTTCATGTCATCGTCTCACTAGCAGAGAAATCAAACAGATGTGGCATGTACTGAAAAAAAAAGACACAGAAGGAGAACAAAGTTGCTTCGCAAATTAATCCTTGGTCCTGCTCAGGTGGGGAGGGGAGAGGAAGTATCAGTGTCTCCAGTAGCCAGCAAAGCCTTGGCAGAGCTGAGTGATGTCACTGGATTTATTTGTAGTTTAACACTGAATTGTATCATAGTATCATAGTATCATCAGGGTTGGAAGAGACCTCACAGATCATCAAGTCCAACCCTTCACCACAGAGCTCAAGGCTAGACCATGGCACCAAGTGCCACGTCCAATCTTGCCTTGAACAGCTCCAGGGACGGCGACTCCACCACCTCCCTGGGCAGCCCATTCCAGTGTCCAATGACTCTCTCAGTGAAGAACTTTCTCCTCACCTTGAGCCTAAACTTCCCCTGGCGCAGCCTGAGGCTGTGTCCTCTTGTTCTGGTGCTGGCTGCCTGAGAGAAGAGAGCAACCTCCCCCTGGCCACAACCACCCCTCAGGTAGTTGTAGACAGCAATAAGGTCACCCCTGAGCCTCCTCTTCTCCAGGCTAAACAATCCCAGCTCCCTCAGCCTCTCCTCGTAGGGCTGTGCTCGAGGCCTCTCACCAGCCTCGTTGCCCTTCTCTGGACACGCTCAAGGATTTCAATGTCCCTTCTAAACTGGGGGGCCCAGAACTGAACACAGTACTCGAGGTGTGGTCTAACCAGTGCAGAGTACAGGGGCAGAATGACCTCCCTGCTCCTGCTGGCCACACCATTCCTGATGCAGGCCAGGATGCCATTGGCTCTCTTGGCCACCTGGGCACACTGCTGGCTCATGCTATCTAATGCTTTCACTTTCCAGCACTGCCGTTTGCATGATGACTGTGGAGGGCTGCAAGTCCAGATATGTTGTGTTTGTGCAAGGATATCAGACACTCAAGCTGGTGCTTTCTGCTCTCATTCCCTGTTCTGGTGGGTGTAACTCACTCTCTTGCTCTCCCTCCATCAGAGCACAGTGACAAAGGGCAACTGGGGCTGTGGTCCTGAGTGCTCTCATTTGTCTTGGTTCTAGTTTAAATTTTGCAGAGACTCAAATATAGCTAATAGAACCAATACAATTATAGGATGCCTTCCCCTCTCCCTCTTTTTCAGAAGTAAAGGAATTTGATGTAGAAAGGAAGGGGGTAGAACATACCCAAATAAAATAGTCCTACTGTGAAGTTAAAAGGAAAAATAAACTTTAACAATAAATAGAAGATATGCAAGGTAGGGGAGTTACAAAGAGGTATAGGGAAGGGAAAAAAAAAAAACAAGATACAAAAATATATATACAACCAGACTGATGGCAATGGATGGGGTAGAATTAAGGTTTGTCCACCACATGGAAGGATGACCACATGGTAAGACAGAAGCAGCAGCAACAAGATGGTAGCAAACAGGCAGGCAGGGCAAGGGAGCAGGCAAGAGGAAGTTCCTCTGGTTTTATAGGGGGCTAGACAGGGAGTGAGAGTGGGCTAAGGTTCAGACCCACCACTAAGGAACAGTCAGGATGACCTGGGGTCAGGTTCAAGACTACTCCCCCAGCAGGGTTATCCCTTTACATCATTCACCAGCCAAGTTTCTCCCCTGATGAGGAGTCACTGGGTGAAGAGCAACCAGCCAAAGCCCAAAACATGAAGCTGCTGTCACTATGCCTGTCGTGGCACGGATGCTGGAGCTGGTGACTGAGATGTAACTCAGGGCATGGCCCTGAGACTGGAAGTGACTGAACCACAGTGGTCTAGGAAGCAACTGTCCCTTCAACTAAGATGTCTTCCTTCAAGGCTGGGATTACTGAGCTGAGAAGGCAATGGGTTACCTTGAACCCCTCTGAAAGGGGTTGCCTTAGGGCCCATGCCACTAAAGGCTGTTTGAACCAGACTGTTTGAATTTTATGACAGAATTTGTGTATGGTTATCATCCATCAGGCATGAGGAGGAGACTTCCAGCTTAAGGGGTAGCTGCCCTTGTGCCCAGCCTGGCAAGCTGTTAAATGGCTCCACCTCAGTCATGAGGAATATCAGGAGAGTCACCCTCCTTGATCTAGTTGGAGATGCTTACTGCAGGGGTTTGGACTAGATGACCTTAAAAGGTCTCTTCCAACCCAATGCATTCTCTGCATTCTATGCAACTGCCTGGGCATTTCCAAGGACAGTGTCTGATGGGAGTGCACACAAGGCCAGAACCTTCAATCTCCAAAAACACAAGAGAGAAATGTCCATCAGTGTAAACTCTTGGTGAGACTCAAAATGGCTAAAGACCTTGGAGGAGTGCTGGCAACTTGCTGCAAACATACTGAAGTCTCCCCACTGACTCCATTAAGGTCACTCTGTTGGTGACTGTCTCCTGTGCACAAGTAGATTGCTGCATTAGTGCTCACCTGATGGGACCTTGCCAAATCCAGTACTTCATCATCATTTGGGACAATAGACTTTGACAGAATTGTGCTAATTATTTTTAAATCATTGAAGGAATAAGCAATTCCTCCATCAGATCAAGTATTTTGCCTCATCCTATCTTCTGCTGAACCCCTGCTGCAGAAACTTGCGAGCCACCATGTCGTCTGGCCTCTTGTTTTGTAGATTTCCACAGCAGAGGCTTGACAGAAGATAGCATGGAGGAAAAAGCAGACTCCAGCCAGCAGCCAACTGCCTGACACGGCAGCAGTACCCTTGGTACCAGGGGATCATCGTCCTTGCTTGTGGAGACAGGAGGGAAAGAAGCTACTGCTCCCAACGGCTGTGCTGGAGATGCCGGCTGGAGTTAGGACTGGCTTGATGGCTCACGATGGCAGCAGGAGTGCAGCCTGGAGGTGGCTTAACTGTGCCTTTGCCACCACTGTGGTAGTGTCTATGTGTTTCTGGTCATGCTGTGAATTAAGAGACACTGTATTAGGACATCAGATGAGGTGGTGTGGTGAGCGGGGAGCTCATTGCATCCCAGCCCTGTGGCTGCAGGGTAAGCACTCGGCCCCCCTGCCTTGGAGCTCTGCTTCAATATTTACATAAACATTGACACATGTTTAAAAAGCTTCAGCTGGAATGAGCGAGACCAAACACTACTGGAGGAATGTCACTGTGTCCTCTTTTAGAGGCAGTGTAGGGGGCTGGCTGTTTGGTGCAGAGCTCTTTTGGGAGAACAGTAGTTTGAAACAAAGACAAGTCTGTAGCAATGAATTAGCTTTTACATGAGGCAGAAGTGGGAGACAGAGAAGAAAAAGGGATGTTTGGATTTGTGGTACTTGCTTGAAACATGAAGCAAAGACTCAGCTTGACACGCCTTGCTGGACATGTCCCAAGGAAAGTAAAGATGAGTTTGGGGTGGAAACCAAACCGGCTTCAGATCTACCAAGGAGCCTCTAGAGATAGAGCTGTACACTGACTGAGAGCAGCCCTGTCCTGCCAAAAAGGATTATCCAAGGGGATCCTTAGAGCCACTTTACATTAACTCTTTGGGCAAAAGTTTGGTCCCAGCATAAGAAATGTGATTATTCTGTGCTGGGAAAGCTTGGTTTTCCCAGGTGTTACACAGACAGCTGAGAAGAGAGCGACGTTTGCTAAACACTTCCAAAATCCATTATGGATATTTTAATGGTGTTGTCAACTTAGTTTTCCACCTTTCTCTGTAAAATAGTTTGGAGTGTGTATACATGCATGTGTGTGGAGCTTAGTGTCTCTCCAGAGAGGGAAAGGTGCTGGAGTATCTCTCTGCTCTTCATTTCTAAGGGCAGGATGGACAAACAATATCAATATTTATTAAGTGGCTTTGTTTATCCCAGGATTGTAACAAAGAAAGTGACTTAGATTCTGGTGTTTGTCCTCTTTGCAATGTCCTATTCCGCATTTGTGATTGTGGGTATTTCTTAATGCATATTTTATTTCCCTTTTCTGAATACATCTGTATCCAGAATAGCTTAAAAAAAAGGAAAGTGGCACTTAGTTGATGGGTGTCTCAGTGGTTATATCATTTCTGCTTTTCAGAGCTCCCCTCTCTGATAAAGACCGCAGCACTCGCCACCCAGGCTTATAGCTTAAGCTTTCTTGCCAGGATCTTGCCCGGATCTTGCCCTTCCATCCTTCCTTCCTCTCAGCTGCTTTAAATAAACAGGGAAGTTTTAAGATATAAGCAAATTTGTTAAATCTCCACTTATGAAAGGTTTATTGTGTTCATTTAATCTTAAATCTGATTTCGAGTGATATCAAGAAGAGAACTATCCCCAAATCCCTAAACCTCACTTAGAGCGTTACAAAAAGTGCCTAGCTAGAAATACCAGCATCAGCTTTGCTGGAGGCTGTTTTCTGTGCCCCTCACTGAATGGTCCATGGAGGATGCAGAGGGGGAGTTCTAGGCATCTCCTGATCTACAGGGGTGAGAATATAGTTGTTTACTGTTTATTAGAGGTGCAAAAAGTGAGTCCCACTCACAAAGTCTCTCTGCCACTGCTTGTTGCAGCCTTACATGAGACAGAACAGCACTGTAAGGCACAGCACTGCTGCCTCAGAAAGAGCAGGACTGTTACCAGCTGCTCCCTTTAAATTAATTTCCCCAAAGTCAGTCACAAAGCAAGAGGAGCCAAGATCCTGCTGACACTTCTCGAACAATTAGCACCGGGAGCGAGCAGCACCAGAAGACTCACGCCATGTTTTGTGCTGCGTGTCTCTGGTATAAATAGCCTGGCTGGAGGATCTTTTGCCCAAAATGAGGATGGGAGGGTGGCTTTATGTTAATTCAACGTGTCAGCTTATCTGCAAGCTGTGTTTGAAACCAGGGACCCCAGAGCTTTCTACTCTGTCTCGATCAGGAGGACTAAGCTGATTAAACTGAACACTGGGCAATGAGAGGATTGTTCATAGCTGGCTGGTGGGCATGAAGGCTCTTGTTATGGGCAGTGTTGGGCAGGTAGCTTCTAGGTACTTCACAAACTGCTTGCTGTGTCCTTCTGCATGAGGAGATGTCATGCTCTGCACAGTGGGAACACAGTCAGCATGAGAAACCTTCCTTTGCAACCAGGAAGCCAGTGACCTTCTGGTGGGGTACCAGGTGAAACCACAGAGATGTCCCGTCAGGAAAGGTCCGGAATGACCTACCAGCTGCAAGGGATGGAAAGTGCTCAGTAACATTCTGACTCTAACTGCTGACAAACTCAGCTTCTGCCTGTGGTTTGCTGAGCTTTATCCCTAGGTGCTTTGGTACTGTTGGCAGCTGCGGCTACCTGCTACTTGTCTGGAAGGAGCCACTTCTGTGAGAGAATGCTTGGCTGACACAGGTCTTGTGCCTGCACCACTTTACACAGGAAGAAGTTAGTGGAGGGGATGTGAAGATCTTGGGATGGAAAATGCTACTTAGAGTGCCATGAGCTTTCTGGATCCTTGGCAGAGGTATGGTCCTTGCTATGCAAGGATTAGCATCTAGATGAAATGACTGAGACTAAAAGTCCTTCAGAAAGTCCCTTAGTGAATGGTTTTCTTCTCTTTCCCCATCTGTGTTTTGACCAGCTGTGAGCAAGCAGGATAGATGAGAAAGTGAGTAAACCACAGGGATCATCACTATGCCTGAGGCAACATACTTGCTTCAAAGGGGGCAAAAGAGAAAAATGTGGGGAAAGTCACATGAGCAGAGAGTGGCAGTGATTTGTGCTAATTATCTAATGAGAGGTGTTGAAAGGAGACAGACTTACAGACCACTCAGCCTTCACCACACAGATAGAGCAGCTGTAGCACTGAACTTGTGACTCAGAGTCCACCCTGAGCTGTGGTAGCACACAAAGTACTTGGGAAAAGACCCTCAAAACGGATAATGACTGACAGGCAACACTGGTAGAAAGGGGTCCCTTGGGAGCCCTTGTCTGCTTGCAGTGCCCCCAGGGTTTTTATCTGACTCAATCTGGTGGGGAGAACATGTATGGATGTGGAAATTGGCTGTGGCATGTTGGAGCTCAGCTTTTCCTGTTTTAGGGAGCTCCTGGCTCATGCTCTTCAGGCATCTGGTTCCTCCAGCTCATCTTTGCAACTTTAATAAGAGAGGTGTGTGTGCTTCCCCTTCCCCCCCAACACGTTACATTTTCAGATCAATTTTTAAAAGTAACCTCTTTAATATTGAATTATTCCTGATCTCTATTGTCACTTCTAGCTGATTAGTTTAAGGACTGTGCTTGGTTTGTTTAATAACCTCTTGACACTAAACAAACAATCTTGAAAAGGGAACAATTTGCAAAACAGAAGGAAAACAAATAACCTACAAGGGCACCCTCTTCAAAATAGAAAGACCGATTACATTAAAATGCCAAAATAATTCCAGACATTAAAAGAAAGTATATAGATACTGGCTTATCTATATTCAAGGAAGATTTGAAAACACCACAAAGTTAAAGTTTTCATTAGCAATACAGTGGAATCTCTCAATTAGAATTCCTGGAACATATTAAATGGTATTTAGTTTCTAACTCGATGCATCATTTTCTGTTAAATAATTGATCGCGATGCAGAGATTGTGTTTGTGTAGTTTAAGAAAGCGATTAGACCAAAGAACATTTGGTAGGAAAGTTGCATCAATAACTCCAGCACGGCTCCAGCACGTTGTGGAGGTGCTCTCATAGCAAAGCCAGAAACAGAGGTGGGCAGCTGAAGGGGCTGAACGGACCTGGGGCAATGAAGGCTGTAGTGGACCATAAGAAGCTTGTCTTGAGCACAGCTCCTCACCTTAAAGTCATACTGATTAAGTGATGTAGCAGAGGGTAAAAGCCTGAAACTCCAAAACAGCTGAAGGGAAACCCAGTGAGGAGCCCACAGGCGTCCTGGCAGAGGCCCTGTGGGATGGAGTTAGCCAGGAGGGGAATGAAACCATTGGGGATTTCACTAGGCTTTTTCACCTCTGTGACCAGTGTCTGAACCCCAAAGCTGCTGTTTTTCGATGTGACAGAAACTAGCCTACTGGTGTCTGTAGAGAATAGAATAGAATAGAATAGAATAGAATAGAATAGAATGGAATGGAATAGACCAGATTGGAAGAGACCTCTAAGATCATCCAGTCCAACCTATCACCCAGCCCTATCCAGTCAACTAGACCATGGCACTAAGTGCCTCATCCAGTCTTTTTTTTAACGCCTCCAGGGACGGTGACTCCACCACCTCCCTGGGCAGCCCATTCCAATGGCAAATCACTCTCTCTGTGAAGAACTTCCTCCTAACATCCAGCCTATACTTCCCCCAGCACAACTTGAGGCTGTGCCCTTTGTTCTGTTGCTGGTTGTCTGGGAGAAGAGACAAGCCCCCACCTGGCTACAACCTTCCTTCAGGTAGTTGTAGACAGCAATGAGGTCACCCCTGAGCCTCCTCTTCTCGAATAGAGTGATGCTACACCCCTTTGTTGGCACAGCACAAAAGTCTGTCCCCAAATGTGTGTGTTTAAACAGGATTTAAAATGCCTGTTCCAGCCTGTCATTGAGCCATGTTTGGATGAGGAAAGCTTTAACCTTCCGCTGTGGCTGTGCCACGGCTGGAGCAGTGCAGTCATGGCCACGTTCAAGGCACTGGTGGAATTCCCACTCATCTGAGGTTGAAGCCTAAGTTTCTTTTGTGTCTTTTAAGTGGACAAGACTCTTTGGAAACTTCCTGCCTAGGTGAGCTTTCTGAATTGCTCAAACACCACCTAGATCTTCAGGGCTTATACCTTTATGAGGTATTTAGGCTGATTGAATGGCAAGGCAAAGCCCATAATGTTTAACCACCAAGATTTTAGGTAGCACTTCTGTCCCCCGCCCTCAAGTTTTTCATTTTGATTTGCTTATATTCTTTAATGAGATGCAATTACGGTTTCAGTGTAATAGGTGGGTGGCTTTATATTTGTACTGCTTTGTAGTAAAGACATAATTACTGCATTTATGAATCAAATCCCTTTATGTATCATAAATACTTATTAAAACAGCCACTGGCAATTTTACCTCAACATGTTTCTTCATGAAATAGGATTTATTGCCTATATAAAAATGCCAGTCTTTCCTGGTTCTCCCTCCCCTGCAATTGCTTGGCTTGCAGAATCCCCGTGGCTGGTTTGGAGTGGTTCAGAAGGTGAGACATTTTATAAGGCTCTTAAATAGCTGTGTGTGTGCGTATGCAGCTCATGTGCCCCGAGGACACTGTCGTGATTATTGTTTGTACTCCAGCGATACCTCTTGTCTGTGTTTTACTCAGTATAGCATAAGCAGATAGTAGAAGATGTTGTCATCATCTCAGTTGAGTTTGGGGCTAACTTCTGCTCTACCACTTCACCCATAGCAGAGGCTTTTGCCCGGTGTATACTGTGCACTGACCTAGATTGAAGTTCTCCTTAAGTCTCTAAACTCTCCAGTTTGCTTCATGAAGATTGTTTTCATGCAAGTGGAGAAAGTTTCCCTTAAAATACAAATTTCTTGAAAGGTAGATGGTATTTCCTTGACTCTTATCCTCATACTGGCTGAGTGTCCTCCCCATCTTTAGGGGAAGAATGAGGCCGAGATGGGAGATGGCATTGCACAGGGTGCAAAAGGTTTAAAACACAGTAAGTTGGTTGGCACTTCAGAGTCTGCTGCTAGAAGGAAGATTTGATCCACAGACTATTGAAACAGTAGGAAAGGCAGATGTGATCTCTGCAAACAAAGGATCAGAATCCCAAGCACTTTAAAAGGAAGACTGGCAAAGCAAACACCTGCAAGGTGGTGTCAGAAAGTTCGTGCCAGACTAACACAACTTTTCTCTCTTCTTTGCTGAACTAACAAACACCCTCAGCACAAGGGCAGTCAGGCCACACCTTGAGTACTGTGTCCAGTTCTGAGCCACTCAATTCAAGAGAGATGTTAAGATACCAGAACATGTCCAGAGAAGGGCAACAAAGCTGATGAGGGCCCTGGAACACAAGGCTTATGAGGAGAGGCTGAGGGACCTGGGGTTGTTTAGGCTGGAGAGAGAAGACTCCGGGGTGACCTCATGGCTGTCTACAGCTACCTGAAGAGAGGCTGTAACCAGGTGGGGGTTGGTCTCTTCTTCTAGACAACCAGCAACAGAACAAGGGGACACAGTCTCAAGTTGTGCCAGGGGAGGTATAGGCTGGATGTTAGGAGGAAGTTCTTGACAAAGAGAGTGGTTTGCCATTGGAATGGGCTGCCCAGGGAGGTGGTGGAACTGCAGTCCCTGGAGGTGTTCAACAAAGGACTGGATGAGGCACTTAGTGCCATGGTCTAGTTGATTGGACAGTGGTGGATGATAGGTTGGACTGGATGATCCTAGAGGTCTCTTCCAACCTGGTTTATTCTATGATTCTATGATTCTTGAGAAAGCACTTTACAAGAAGTCCTTGATGAAATTAGAAATGTTTGTTCTCAAGAGATGAAAAAATAATGTTTTGAGAGAATTCATTTACAGGTGGACATCAAACAAAAATAATTAGGGACAACATCAGTGTCATGGATGGTAGTCATCCAGGCTTCAGGCATTTTCTTCAATTCCTGGCCATCCATCTCCTCATTTCCATCTGTCTCAGGCAGATTTGGCTGCCGAGGTGTTTCAAACAGATGCGAACTGTAGCTTGGATTTAGACTGGGAACACCGAGGTGAACTGTTCTTATCCCAGTGGGGCCATGATTCCTCAGGACATCAAGGTAGAGATGCTACCTACCAATGGGCACTGGATAGAGCAATCAACATATCCACGGACGCTGTAACACAAGTTATACACGACTGTGATATTTGTGCTGCTATTAAACAAGCCAAGCATCTGAAGCCCTTGTGGTATGGTGAGTGATGGGCGAAGCACAAATATGGTAAAGCGTGGCAGATGGATTACATCACACTACCTCTTTCTTGGACTGGAAAGCAATATAGAATCATAGAATCATAGAATGGTTTAGGTTGGAAGGGACCTCAAGGATCATCCAGCTCCAACCCCCTGCCACAGGCAGGGACACCTCCCACTAGAGCAGCTCGCCCAAGGCCTCATCCAGCCTGACCTTAAACACCTCCAGGGAGGAAGCATCCACAACCTCCCTGGGCAACCCGT
>WAAF01001147.1:10613-31674 GCA_013400475.1 Tricholaema leucomelas | reverse complement strand
CTCTGTGAAGAAGGTGACAGGACTCCTGTCATTCATGAAAAGAATTTGTTGGGGAAGTCTGTTTGGATATTCTCCCCTTCAGGGGAGCCTACGTCTGTCCGAGGGTGGTTTCTGCTGAAGGACCTGGTCATACATACTGAGCTATGCAAAAGAATGGTGAAATATAATGTATTCCACAGGGGAACTTGACATTAGCAGAGAGAATGTAGAGATAGGTTGTTATGAGTTCCTTTGCAGATAATTGTGGTGACCATAAAACCAATGAAGAACCCACCATACATGAACAGGAACCCTGTGAGTGCTCAGAGAGCTGCTCCATCCCATTTGCTGAAGAAAATATCTGACTGTTTCCTGAAACCTCCGAGGTAGCCAATGCCTGAGACAGATGGAAATGAGGAGATGGATGGCCAGGAAATGGAGAAAATGCCTGAAGCCTAGACACTGATGTTGTCCCTAATTAGATGGAGTGACTCGATGCTCCAAGGGGAATTATATTAAAGGGGTGGATTGTGGCCATTTAAGCTAGATTTCTAGCTCAGACATTAAAAGAAATTGGAACAGAAAAACTTAGAAGTGGAAGCTCTGAGTGGAGAGGTGAACATTCTAGGGATAGGCCATATAATGGCAACAATGGATAAGTTGGAGCATCAAGAACTTTATGTCTGGAAGCACAGCTTGTACCTTCCCCTTGCTGCTTCTGCTGTGCCTGCTGCTATCTTCCCCCGCCACTGTTTTCACTGCTGCTGCTTTCGCTGCTTTGCCGCTGCTTGGCCCCTTCTTCATCTTCCTTAAGGTTATTATATTTCTTTAGTAGTTTATTCTTCTTATACCACTATATTTAGTTTAAACTGTAAGAAATACAATTGCTTTTTTCCTGAATTTCCAAACATCTGTGTTGCAGTGAGTTTACTTTACCGGGGGAGGGATCCACCCTAACTCGGGACAGGAGCTTAATACTTTTCTCTAAGGTGGTTTATGAGACAGAATTTTTAAAATGGCATGTCCTTAATGACCCCAAACTGTATTTACTCAGTCATTTGGACACATTTAGGAGATCTAGTCAGTGGAAAGCAGAATCACTGGTGGGGTTTTTTTTTTGTTTGTTTGGTTTGGTTTTGTTTGTTTTTTTTTTTTTTTTCCAAGAACCATCAGAAGTGGAATGAAATGTTTTGAGAAGAGGAAACTACTGTATTTGGTACTTGAGACAGTGCCAGGAGGTTGTGGCACATGCTGGGAGCTACTAAGTGCAACCACCTGCTTTGCTCCAGGTATCAAACAGACAATTGTAACCTTAGAATGGGATGGACTTTATCCAGAAACAGGAAAGTGAGATATAACCAATGCAAAAGGCCTGTCAGGTTCTTGCCTGGAATATTACATATTTGGGTCACACATCCTCCAGAGGGATAATTCATTGTGGAACAGCTAGAGTAAAAACTGATAGAAACAGCAGAGGGGAGAGCTTACTAGAAGTGCTGGGTGAGAAGGGACAGGAGTACTCATCTCTGAGCACACTGACAAAGACTTGGGGGTGGATAAAGGACAATGCTGAGTGAGAAAAAGAAGATAGATGTAACTTCATAGAACTATAAACATGAAGAATGAGGAGGGTCAACATTTTCTATCTGCCAGCAAAAGAGCTTCTGGGACGGCTTCTGAGAGGACATGAGGAAGGGCACAAAGACCTCCTGGCTTACCAGTGGGGTGTATAACTCAAACAGATGTAATAGCAGGGGACACTAATTCTGGGTGTCCCTTTCTGTCATCAAGCCACTCTTAATGAGCATCTTCATGCTCAGTCTTTCACGAGACAGCACATGCAATTTAGGAGCACCATGAAGGTCTTAACAAGCCTGCCCTAATTTATCCGATGGCTGTTATTCCTTTTTTTTCATCAATAAGGAATAATGACACAATGAGGCCCTGTAGTTGGATCATTAATTAGGAGAGTTTTCACCTTTCAATTAAAAAAGCAAAACAAATGCCTCCTGGATCCTTTTGCTGCAGTCCTGGGGGAAGAGGGAGGTAATCACCACATGCAGGTAGGACAACAGGGGAGTTTCATCAGCAACCTGAGGTGCCATCTCCAGAGCTGATTGATTGGCCCAGGACTCTCGTTTAACCCAATATCATCTATCTTCAAGACTAATCAGGCACAATGAATAGAAAAGAAGAGAGGCAAGCACATTAGTAGGAGTGGGCTGGTGGCTGATAAAACAGATAATTAGACAAAGTGAAGCCATCATGACAATAAATGTGTTTTAGCAAGAGTGACCTCGCAATGTGGGAAGCACAGAAGAGTTTAAACTTCACCATCATTCAGGGATGAGGGCGATGAAGGTGGATTTTCCATATGTTAAGTGCTGCTGGGATTTGTCACAGGGCATACACAGAGGCTTTGGGGACTGCTTTGGCAGGTTCTGGTGCCGCTGGTAGGGGGTTCTTCTTCAGGAATTTGATCTGTAGTTTGGTTTTTCAGATGTTACAAGGGTCCCGCAAGCCTCTGGAGTCATCAAACAGACCTGGCAGTCACAAGGAGACACGTGGAATCCTCCTGCCTTGGGCTAGCTCCTGGGACCCCGTGCTTCACCCTACAGCCTTCCTTACCTCTCTGCAGAACTTCAGGAGCTTCCATGGGCATCCCTTTGACCACACTTCCTCCGTGATACGGTCTGAGCCAGGCGATGCAGAGGCTGACCTAACTCAACAGCAGCCGAACACATCAAGTGCGAAACTGCACTCTCCTGCAGCAGCAACGATGAGGAGCCGCCGTGCAGGACTCTAACCCTCCCGTGGTCGGAACCTGCGACCGACCCTTCTCCCTGCTGGCGTTTTAGGGCGGCTCAGGACTCCAGCGCTGGGGTCGCTCGGCGGGGGAGGTGCTAGGCGGTGCCAAGAGCCTTCCCTTCCCGAGCTCATCGTTCCCTTTCTCTCTCCACAGGGTGGCAATGCCTGTCTTCAGCTGCGGCACCCAGCCCCGCCGCCGCGCTCGGTCGCTCGGGAGCAGGGAACCCCAGCTCCGGAGTCCCTGGGAACCAGCACCGCGGCGGAGCGGACACGGCCTGTGCAGCCTGTGTGGACAGAGACTGGGGGCAGTCTGCACAGAAGGGAATGCTGGCCGAGGCTGGCACCTCCAGAGTGGCACCTCTTCAACATCATGGGGTGTTTCTGCCCATCGCTGTGATTTGGGGTGGCATTTGATATGTCCCTGGCAGTGCTCCTGTGTCTCAGTGCCCACCCGGTTGCTGTTCATCTCCTCGGGCTGCTGTCACTGCTACATCATCAGTGCACTTTGTCCAGGCTTGGTGGGAAATCTGCTTAGCTCTGATGTCTCTGGGATGAGTTGAGGCCTGTGCAATCCCCTCCCATCAGACACTTGGTGGGCAGCAAGTTACTGGGAGGTGTTTAATTTGGCCTTGTAAATACATGTGTGGCTCTGATTTCGGATCCTCCACTGCAGAACTGCCAAGTGATGCATCAGCAGCAAGAGAGTTAGCTGCTGAATAGCAGATATTAAACAGACAATCATGAAACTTGTAATGTACAGGCAAGCACTGAAAAGGCAGGTGCTAAAGAGAGGAGCAGCTTGGGGGTAGAATTGAAATTTATTCCTCCAAAGCATCTGAGGCCATTTGTTTGTAAAAGACACATATCTACACATGCCTGAGAGGGTGTTGTGGCCAAACAAGCTTGTACCGCTCCCATGGCTGGAGGTTAAGGTGCAAGGCACTCAGCAGCCCTTGGGAGCTGAGCAACAGCAGTCTCCTCTGCTGAACCAGCTGGAGCCCATCTTGGTGAGAACAGGGCTGGAACCCCACAGTGCTTCTTCAGGACTCGAGAGTGGCTGCACCCCGGAAAAGGGTCCCCCTGAGTGTCCCTTTCTGTAGCTGAATATTTCCAATATATCAAGCCAGAGAGTGGAGCCAAGTGATACATTTTAAGGCATGCAAGAGGTTAAGTTGTGTGTTTAGTTGTCCTCAAGAATGAACATTTAACCCCATCTCTGTTTCTGCCACTAGAGAAGAGCCCAGACACGTGTCCTCTAATGATGTCATGTGTCAAGAGTTTCTTAATGACACTTTCCCCTCTGATTTCTGTTTAATTTGCCCCCTCTCCTCCTGAAGATTACTCCCTTTTTACATCCCTCTGAATAAAGAGTGTTTAGTTAGCAGGGAAGAAAAGACTGCCATTGAAGAAAAGGAAAGCACTGGATTAATTCTCTGCCTGCAGCTAAACTGAGAGTTCATCTCCTAATAGGCCATTTCAAAGCAGTTAGATTTACTCTTTTAGAGTAACCATACTGTCTGAACAATATTTTATGCCTATGCTAAAATATAATAGGCTAGAGAGACAACTCAGATGTCAAGAGTAGATAATGCTGTCAAAGTAATTTGTCTTGGGTAATAGATAGGCTGACATGACTTTGAAATATTCTGAGAGAGAAGTCATTCCACATTTGAATGGTTGGTTTCTTTCCCTTTAAAAAGCCAAGAGTATAGTACTTAAACTGTCTCTATCAGAAAGTCTCTATTTTCTAGGGAAATCACACTGCCATTGCCAGTGATGGGGCACGGTGCAATGAGGTTTTGCAGTCTTTGACAGAGGAACAGCCAGACAGAGAGGGATCTGGGGGTGCTGATTGATACCTGCCTGAACATGAGCCAGCAGTGTGCCCAGGTGGCCAAGAGAGCCAATGGCATCCTGGCCTGCAACAGGAATAGTGTGGCCAGCAGGAGCAGGGAGGTCATTCTGCCCCTGTACTCTGCACTGGTTAGACCACACCTCGAGTACTGTGTTCAGTTCTGGGCCCCCCAGTTTAGAAGGGACATTGAGATGCTTGAACGTGTCCAGAGAAGGGCAACGAGGCTGGTGAGAGGCCTCGAGCACAGCCCTACGAGGAGAGGCTGAGGGAGCTGGGATTGTTTAGCCTGGAGAAGAGGAGGCTCAGGGGAGACCTTATTGCTGTCTACAACTACCTGAGGGGTGGTTGTAGCCAGGAGGAGGTTGCTCTCTTCTCTCAGGCAGCCAGCACCAGAACAAGAGGACACAGCCTCAAGCTGCGCCAGGGGAAATTTAGGCTTGAGGTGAGGAGAAAGTTCTTCACTGAGAGAGTCATTGGCTACTGGAATGGGCTGCCCAGGGAGGTGGTGGAGTCGCCGTCCCTGGAGCTGTTCAAGGCAGGATTGGACGTGGCACTTGGTGCCATGGTCTAGCCTTGAGCTCTGTGGTAAAGGGTTGGACTTGATGATCTGTGAGGTCTCTTCCAACCTTGGTGATACTGTGATACTGTGATACTGTGACTAGGTGCTCCCAGAGCATCCTCAAATCACCCGTCGTAGCACCTCGGTGCCGACAGTATTTAGGGGAGTTTAGGAATGGATTAAAGAAGTTAAACCCAGTGCCCTGGGAAGTGGCAGCAGTGCAACTGTGTTCAGGAGAGATGCTTTTCAGTCAAGGTGTTTCAAAGTCCCATTAGGAGCATGGCAGCAGCCGTTGTACTTCTCCAATAGCAACCATTCCACAAAATCGCAGCAGTAATTAGCAAAGAAATGTAAATAATTACCGAAGAAGTGTAAGTAACCTTCTCCACGCACTGTTTGTCACAAGCCTCCCTACAGCAGGAATGTTAATGTTACTGTTTATAGCTTTTTAAGGTTTTATTCAGCTTCCTCATAGATCGTCAGCAAACATATGCATACTTAAGGGATATGGATGACCTGTATCCAGCCTTGTCATTCATCCAAATGTTCTGGAAGAAAGGTTTAACTTGGGAGTTTTTTTGTGCTAAGAAAGTATATATGAGGACTTAGAAAAAGTCAGAAAAGTCTTAAGAGAATTCTTTGTGTCGTGTTAAAATGATAAAAAGAAAGTTGCTAAAGTCTTATTTTTCAGAATACAGAGCAAGTTAGATTTTTAGTGTTAGTCCCTTCACACCACTGTTCTGGGTAAAAGAACAGTTGAGGAAGGAGCAAAGAACATTTTTGTTCCCTTTAAACTCATTTCCACTGCAGGTGCAAATGACACCAGCTAGCACAGCTGATAATTGCTGTGTTTGGCATCTTCCCCAGAGCTGTGCTGTGCTGTGCTGTGTTGTGCTGTGCTCTCCTGGGCTCACAATGAGCTGTCTCAAGGCTGGGGGTGTTTTGCCAGGGCACAGATAGGGTCAGAGTATTATCCCTCCACTCTTGGGGATGGAGATTTGTTTTGCCCCAGGTTCAAAGTCTGGGACAATCCCAGTGATGCCCTTGATGGGGAACTTCTTTAAATGCATAAAAAGGTCTGCCAGTCAAACCAAACGAAAAACCAAAAAAGCACATGACTCTGTAAATACTTGCTTCACCAGAAAAAGGGCTGCCTCATTTGGAAATGGGCCCATGCAAACTCAGTGTCTAAATGCTGTTAGTTAAATGCTTGTTGATTCAACTTTGCCTGCCAGCAGACCAATATTCAGGCAGGGACCAGCTTCCCCAGGCAAAGGGTGCTCTGCAGGGCTGAGCTCTCGTGCCTTGGTGTCTGCCCGTTGGCAAGGTGTCTGCAAAACTTTCCAACATTAACAGCATATTTTATTCCCCACATTCCATGCATGAGTATAAATTACCACCAAAATATCTGGGGCTGTAGCAATAAATCACCTCATTTGGAGGATTCTCAGGAACTTTTCATGGGAAGGTGGATAATCAGCATTGCCATCCCTGTTTTTTTGGGGGAGTACACTGAAGGGTGGAGAGAGACACCCTGCTGGGGTTAGAGGCAGAATTGGGAAGAGGGTGCAGGTGTCAAGCTAGGGTGTCTCATGTATTAGTGACAGAACTAACACTTGTGGGTAAAACGTCCCTTTTGTATTGCTACGCTACTGGCACTTGGAGCCATTTCTATTCAAGGCATGTTATTATCAAATCCTGTGAGGATCCCCCTGAGATTTGCAGCTGATAACTAAAAGAAACTCCTTTATGTTCATAATGATAAAACAAAGCATCAAGCCATTCGAGTTGATTTTACCCAAGATATTTCCTGAATTATTGCTCTCTTGCAGCTGTCATGGGCTTGAAGCTTTCAAAAGCCCATTTTGTTCCTGCTCGTAGCTCTTTCATTGTCAAAGGCTGGTGCTGTACCCCTGGGTCTGCTTGTGCAGCTCAAAGAGGAGTCAGCAACGCAGCTCCTCAAAGTTAAACAAAAAAAATCCTCACGGTTAATGAACTTGTCTAATTTTATGCTGAAAATGCTACCATCTTTCCTTTTAAAACTCACTCCAAATTCCAGGTGGATACAAATGAGGATCATTTCAAAAGCAGGATGCAACTCCCTCTGACTTTCAGCCAGACCTATACATTCCCATATAATTTTGGGGGTAGGTTTTCAGTTGTCAAAGCCTTTTGGGCAGCATCACAAACTCACCTGGCTTCTCTCAAGCAGTGTGGCCAGCCAGCAAAAAAATCAATGCCTCTCTATTGTCTGTAAGAAAATGATATCTCTCTACTTTAAGGATCTCCAAAGCTGCTTTATGATCTTCCTGCAGTATTTTATGTACATTGTTGTTTTCACTCCCCAACCCCACCACATCTTGAGCAGTGATGTGAAAATAAAAAAAAGCAAAACAACCTGTACACAAAAAGACAAAGAATGTCCCTAAAATGATTAAATTCCTGGTACAGGTGAGTGGGCACAAATGCTCTTACCTACTCTAGAAATCAAGTTGACCTAAATTATACAGTATGGATTATTGCATTTAGAATAATAATGGTGTGCTGGATATAGTGGAGTGATTTTAAACCAAGGACATACAGCCTTTGCTGAGATCCAGTCGGGCTTCTTAATCTGATTTATGATGCAAAATTTAGGTCAGGTGGATTGATTCCTAATAGAGATATAATGAATCAAAATTCCTAGAATGGCTTTATTTTCCACAGAGGTGTCAACAAGCTGTACTTCTCTATTTATGCACCTGGCATGTAATGATTCTCTTGCAAAAATCATAATCCATCAAGCTCTCCATTCAAGAATATCAATCAGTGCTAGGAACAAGAACTGTTTTAGCCAGGAGTTCTCCGTCATTTTGTTCTCCCCTTTGTGAAGGCAGAAGGCGCTGTGACATTTAAATTGTGCTTTGACATGTAATCATTAGATGTTTGAAAATGTCTCATTCAGTTTTTGTTGCCTCATCCATTCGCTCACGCTGGCTTCTTCTTTTGCCGTCGTTCCTGGAGCTTTTAGCGTGTGATATCTGTATTGTTGGTTTTTATAGCTGGAGGCAAAATTATCTCCATTTCCTGGCAAGAAAATTTGTGTTAGTATTAGAAAAGCTAAAATTAAAACTAACGAGGTGCCTGTTCCTGCCTTGATGGGAGTTAAAGAAATTCCTCATCTTGAGTCCTGTGTTCAGTTTTGGGCTTCCCAGTTTAAGAGGGACAGGGATCTGCTGGAGAGGGTCCAGCGGAGGGCTGTGAGGATGATTAGGGGACTGGAGGGCATGGCTTATGAGGAGAGGCCGAGAGACCTGGGGCTTTTTAGTCTGGAGAAAAGAAGACTTAGAGGGGATTTGATAAATGTTTATAAGTATCTGAGGCCTGGCCAGGACGGGGGGGACAGGCTCTGCTCACTTGCTCCCTGTGATAGGACAAGGAGCAATGGGTGTAAGTTGCAGCAAAAGAGGTTCCACCTCAACACAAGGGGGAATTTCTTTACTGTAAGGGTGACAGAGCACTGGAACAGGCTCCCCAGAGAGGTTGTGTAGTCTCCTTCTCTGGAGACTTTCAAGGCCTGTCTGGATGTGTTCCTCTGTGATCTGTGTTAGATAGTATTGTCCTGCTCTGGCAGGGGGGTTGGACTCAATGATCTCCATGGGTCCCTTCCAACCCTTAACATCCTGTGATCCTGTGAACTTCAGGATGATCATCATAACATTTGTGATACGGACATGAATGTAGATCTATGGAAGCTTTCTGCTAAGATTTGTTACCTACAAATCTGCCTGTGCTATGTGTGATACTTTGCCAGGGTGAAGGCAAAAAAAAAAAAAAATTGGACCAGTCTGTAATTCCCAACCTACTGACAGTGTCAGCTGTCAGGCAGCTTTCTGCTTATACACGAGGAACTGATTCAGGAGATTTGGTTGGAAATGTAACCAATCCCTTTTATTCAACAGCAGTTCTGGGCAGGGCTGGGTGTGATGGGCTATAATTATACCATAAGAAGATGTACAGGCATGGCATCATTTGTTATGGCTGGTATTAGTTGTTATAAACAATGACAGTGACTTCTTTCTCTTCTTCCTAAAGCAAGGTGCAGATGCCTAAATCAAGACAACAGCCTGGTCGAGCTATGGAGATAACCCAGGAATAAGCAATACCTTCCCCAGAGAGCAGGGCTAAGTGACTACATTATTTTTTAATTTGGGCATTGAGTTATAAAAATCAACTTTAAATAAACTGAAGGTGGAGATCGCTGTAAAGCAGTGCCTGGAAATGGCATTAGCACTCACTGTGCTTCTGGGACTGTGCTGCTATAAAAATGCCACTAAAGGTGTAACAAAGGTTGCTCACTTTGCTAATTTCAGCCAGAATTTGGCTTGGTACTGTGATTGCTAATGCCCTACTTCAGCCTCCACTGGCTGCTGCCATCAGCCTTTTCCCTGAAGCATCTTCTGGCATTACACAGATGGCTGGGGACTAAGTGAGGGCTGGAGATGATCTTCAGATCTCCTTTCTCTGTGTGAGAAAATTGCTACTTGCAAAATGATTAAAGACCCTGGGGTACAAGAGAGCCCTGTCCTCATTTTCCTGTGTGGAAACAACCACAGAGGTGCAGCTTTTCCCTCAGTGCCCATCTTCCACTTAGGTTGAAAACACAAGATCTGACAAATTAAATGCCATTTGCTGTGCTGGATGCAGGCAGCTATTGGTGTCTTGTAAACTGGTTGCATCATTATTGCTGTCCTCCCAACAACACACAAATCCAGCTGCCCAAACTTGTGAATGTAAACTGGTTGTGTGGTTATTGCTGTCCTCCCAACAACATGCAAATCCAGCTGCCTGGACTTGTGAATGTAAACTGCTCGTGTGGTTATTGCTGTCCTCCCAACACACACAAATCCAGCTGCCTGGACTTGTGTGGTTATTGCTACCCACCCAACAACACACAAATCCAGCTGCCCAGCAGTGTGAACACACTCAAAGCTACCCCCACCCAGCATGTTGTAGGCTGAGATGCTGCTGTCTCCAGTCTTCCTGCAGATAATTTGAATTTTTCCCCCTTCTCTTGCAGTTCTGAGAAAATTATTCCTCATTTCTTCCTTGGTGCAAATTGATGCAGCTGCCTTGGAGTTGGTGGGGCTGTGCCAGGTTGCATCAGCCGTGAGCCTGGCTGGGAGCCAGCGCTTGGCATAAACTTGCTGAAAGCTGTGTACAAACAAGGCTTGTCGGTACGTATGTTATTGCCCTTTTGTTTAGGATGTAAATATGTCCCATACATGCTAGCAAGCCTCTCGTTAGCTATTTCAATGGAGAACCCTGTAAAACAGCTGTCATACTGTCTCCTGTCAAATCTGTTACAGATGCGTGTGTCCTTCCCCATAATAAACAGGGATGAAATCGTCTTTATGCAACGCACCAGCCCTTGTCACCAGGAATGCAAACGAGGGAAGCTTGGGGAAAAGAAAAAAATCTCCCTGAAAGCTGATGCTCTGTTCCAACACTGTGAAAGTTACTTGGATGTCTGCAAAGACACTTAAGAAGTAAAACATTTTGGGACATGAAGTAATGAACAAATGATGTGTGTAGAAAAGCGAGGTGAAATTCTACCTTATTTATGAGATTGCCTTCCTACATTTGCTGCAGGTGAATGGTGGCAAAGCAGCCCCTGTATTGTCCAGGGTTAGAGCAGGTGATGGGGAACACTCCATCCTTCACCCAGCAAACTACATGCATGTTTGGGGGTGAGGGCCTTGAGAATAAGTGTCTGCATAAGATGGTACAGAAGGGGATGAACCCCAAAACCCCAGGACATCTTTGGTCAGAAGAGACCTTCAAGATCATCTAGTCCAACCTCTGGCCCAGCACTGCAAGTTCAACAATAAACCATCTCCCTAAGCACCAGATCCAAACACCTCTGGGATTCCCTGGACACATCATTCCTATGTTTCATAAGCCTTTCAGTGCAGAAATGTTTTCTAATATCCAGCCTAAACCCCCACTGGCACAGCTCATAATCATTTTCTCCAGTCCTGTTGCTTGCCACAAGGGAGAAGAGTCTGGCCTCCTTGCTCCAACCTTTCTTCAGGTAGTTGTAGAGAGTGATGAGGTCTCCCCTCTGACTTCTCATCTCCAAACTGAACAACCCCAGCTCCCTCAGCTATTCATGGTAGGACATATGCTCTAGGCCCTTCATAAGCTTCATTGTTGTATTCTGCACACACTCCAGCACCTCAATATCCTTCATATAGTGAGGGCCTCCGAACTGAACATGATATCTGCGGTGTGGCCTCACCAGTGCAGAGCAGAGGGGATGTACAGAGGAAAGGACATGGGCACCTTTTCTGACTCCTGGACCCATTACATGTCTTGTTATTGCCAGGGGTGGCTGCTAATTTTGACTGATTTTTGTCACCAAGTACTTTTGGGTGAGAGCAAATCACCAGACCTCTTATTCTGAGTGACCTCCAAGCATGAATTTGTCCAAGGAACTCCAACTGTCTTGCAACCCTCAGTGGGTTGTCCTATCCTATGCTCACTGCAGGCCAGCATCAACTTGGGAAGATCTGAGCAAGCATGGGATGTGTGTCCCACCTCAGCTGGATAAAAAATTCCAACACAACACATGCCAAAAGCCATTCAATCACAAACTTGCTCTAAGTATCATCCAAGGGAGAGCTGATCTTCAGGGGCAGGTGGGAAATTCAGCTTATTACTTCACCATTCCTGGGCCTTTTTGCCTCTATACTCAACTCTCACCTTGTGCACCAAATATTTTATAGCACACCTACTGTTTTGCTTCTCTCTTGGTAGCTCACATTGGTCCTTCAAGTGAATGCAGCATCAAGATTGTGAAAATCTCCCTTGTACCAACGGATGTAGCCTGTATGTTTTATTCAGACTTTCTTAGGCCATGTCTCTGAGGTGGATAATCATGAAGCTGACAGCATCAAATAATTTGCCCGTTAGTTTTTAGTATCTTGTTTCATACAGCACCAGTCAAATCTGCTTACATCTGACAGCAATGTGCAGAGGTTTGGGAAGTTTTGCAGATCCGTCAGGGATAATTTTTAGCAAAGATTCAGTGGTTCAACAAGTAGTTGAGTTCATGCACTGACAGTGAATGTGAGGAGTCTCTCAAGACAAGGCTTGAATGCTGACATAGTTCTCCATACCAAGTGTGGAAAGAGCAGTGTCTTGCGGCTTGGAAACTCTCCGCAGCCGATGAATTGCCCTTCTCCTTCCCACTTCAGCAATGTGCTGTCAAACCCATAAAACTCTTACAAAGTTCTGCTTGCACATGAGCCAACGGTGTTGAAACTGTGTGGCGTACTACCAGGTCTGCTGGTGATACAGCAATTAGTGAAGTGCTCCCGGGCATGGCACACCACACACAAGTCAAACCTCTGAGACAGGATTCTAAGCAGGGATGCTGAAAACCAAAGTCCAGTGAGAAATCATGAGAGAGAAGGCCCATTCTGGAGAGTGTTTCTAAGAAATGTTGCAGGAAAATGTAAGTTACTTTGACATCATTGAAGACTGAAATGTCACAGGGAAGGACAAGAGATGTTTTGTTCTGGATTCCAGTGATTTATGTTTTTAAGGAAACAGTTACAACTCTTTGTGCATGTGTATGGTGGGTTAGAGGTGAGAAACTGGCCTCACAAAATCAGAATGCATTGATTTATTGGTGTGTTTGACCAAAAGGGCACGGAAAAGACCAGGGATTAAGCAGTACAGGACAAACTACTGCCCCCAGCTACTGCCTTCCCTACTGGTGGTGGGCAGAGATATATCCAGCTTCAGACACAGCAGCTCAGGTCACAGCATGCAATGGATATAAGGACAAGGAGTGATGGATATAAGCTGCAGCACAGGAGGTTCCACCTCAACACAAGGGGGAACTTCTTTACTGTAAGGGTGACAGAGCACTGGAACAGGCTCCCCAGAGAGGTTGTGGAGTCTCCTTCTCTGGAGACTTTCAAGGCCTGTCTGGATGTGTTCCTCTGTGACCTAAGATAGGTTGTAGGGTCCTGCTCTGGCAGAGTGGTTGGACTCCATGACCATTTTGGGTCCCTTCCAACCCCTAGCATGCTGTGATCCTGTGATGCCTCCTCTCACCAGCTTCACATTGGCTGGCCCTCTCACAAGAGCCAAACCCTGCTCCTTGGGCACACTCTGCTTTTCACTGCTCACTTCACACACACACCCTTGGCAAATGCACACACTTACTTGTTGGTGATACCCTACTCTGCTTGCAGCTAGCTCTGCCCTCTTATTTTACCTGTATGAGATCACTTTACCAGTAGTTGTTACATCCAACCAAGGCATCGTGCCCATCAAACTCACTTCTACTAGGCAGGCCAAACTCGATCTAATAGCTGTGAGTTGAAGGTGTTTGCATGATATATTAATTTTGGCATACCAGGCTAACCCACAGAACACTCAGTGCAGGAAGTTTGGAAGATCATTGTCAAAATGTTCTTGCTGAGAAAGGCTGCAAGCTCTGAAATCCCAAATTATACCCAGGAAGTAGGTGGTGATACCTGCTGACGTGTTGTACAGCTGCAGATAAAAATGGTAGAGGATGGACTTGCAGCTGGAGGGAAAAGGCAGCAAAAATAAAATGAAAAGCCTTCAGATCAGGGAGCTGCCACCCTTCTCTTGGATGCTTTGCATGTCAGTGGTGGAAGAAACAGGGTGTCTCAACATCTCTCTGCAGCATTGTGTGAGGAGAGACATTTGTTAGGGACAACTGGCGAAGGATCATGCCTTCTGATGTCAGCAAAACTCCTGTTACTGCACCAAGGACATGGCTGAGAAAACAGCTGCCTGGCAGATCCACACTGCATCTTCCCACCTACTCTTGATCCTCCTAGTTCAGGGCACTGCTGACCTCTCTGTCAGCTCGGTGCATGGCCAGGTGCAGCAATATCCTGGCACCCACTGCTGAGCAGGGCACCCTCCTGCTGGGGCACTGCAGACGTGACTGGAGACTTGGCCAGTATACCTTAGGCAATACTGAAACAAATCAAATTACACTGCTTTAATTACTGATCCCAAGGTATTGCTCACTGCTTTGCTTTTGCTGGGAGGCCACAGTAGGTCTGAGGGCTTCAGAAGGGGAGCAGTGCGGTCTCACCTGCCTCACGGCTGCCAAGCTGATGCTTGGGGCTGACTGCCTTTATGCAAGGAGTGCAGGGGCACAAAGCCCCTGCACACAGCAGTCGATGCAACAGTTGGGTTGAAAATTATGCTGTGGGTACATAAAGTCCCATATGGTAGCACATGCCTGAAGCGAACGTGATTGCCACAACTGTAATAGAGTGCCTGAGCTTATTGGACTAACTCTAAGATTTAATGCCTGTAAGCCTCAAGCTCAGAGTCTTTTTATGATTTCCCCCGAGGATCTTCCCTTCCTCTGAAATATTGCCATGGGTGGGCTAAGGTCCAAGCAGGTCAGCTGAGCCCTTACAAGCCATGTCAAGGGTCAAGTGCTCAGTGTCCCCATAACCCTGGTTCCACCCCTAGCTGAGTCCCACTGGCAGGGCAGATACTGCTTCTCCCAAGTCTTTTCCAGGGAAGGGCACTGCTCCCTGAGGACCAGCAGCAGAGGAGGGGTGCCACATCAGGCTGTGAAAATCACCTCCATATCATCTGTGCTGTCCTTCCATCTCTATGACAGCTCCACGTGGCTTTGTCCTTGAGGGTCTTCTCTTTTCACTCTACCTCTCTTCAGGTTTTCTCACCCTCAAACTTCAATTCAGCCAATGCTGGTGCCTCACAGAGCAGAATCACTCTCCCAAAGCACAGCCCCAGCTTGTCTTTTTTGACATATCTTAGCAGATGTCTAGTTGCTACTTCAAGGCCCCTGCATCCAGGCTATGCCTATGTACTATATTTCTGTAGTCCAGCTCCAAGCTACCATGTACTCATCACCCTTCAGAGTCGTATCTTTCCTGCAGCATTCCCTGAATCCACCTTTACTCCTCTCCTGACAAACACACCTTGAAGGGCTTATGGAGCACAACCACACAGTTCCTTCTTCAGGTTGTCAGCAACCATCTCTTCCTCTCTGTAAACTTCCTGTACCTTTGTGCTCCAGGTAGATCCACTCTAAAATAGTGACTTGTTGGTGCTCCAAGCTCCACACACAGTAGTGGGTGCTTAAGTTCTTGCTCTCGCCCTGGTTGTCTGTAGCTCTCTCTGGTCTTGATCTGGAAATCCATTTTTAGTCTGTTTATAAAGAGACTAGCACGGAGAGCTCCTAATTTCTGAGTAAAAGCTAACATATTTAACTACAGCTTTAATGACAAATGAAAAACATCCTCCTCTTGCCCTAAGAGCAAAGAGTTGGCCAGTATGTTTCCCAAGGGGTAAAAGGGTATTGAAGTAGTCCTTACGTACTGCAGTGGAATTCAGAGTGCTTGAGTGCAGAGGAGAGTCCACTGTGCACCACTATGGCCCTCCCCAGAAGTGTCAGGCTTGCTTTGAGGCTCGGGAAGCTCCACGGGGACAGGTCCACACCCGTGTCTCATCCCCCGGCATGAGCAGAGGGGATTTAATCAATCATGAGACAGGCTAAGGAAAGAAGAGAAATTCAGGGCAAGAACTGGAGGGCAAAGCAGCTTCCAAAGTACATTTTGGAAATCTGCAGGAGTCTGACACTTGTTTAAAACTATTTTCAGTTTGTGCAGACTGCTAAGAACTACTAGGACAAGATAATTAGCTAATTAGCTAAACATAACGTCTAAGGTTTGGGGTTTTTTTATCATTACGGGCATTTAGAATCATAGAATCAACCAGGTTGGAAGAGACCTCCAAGATCATCCAATCCAACCTATCACCCAGGCCTAGCCAATCAACTAGACCATGGCACTAAGTGCCTCATCCAGTCCTTTCTTGAACATCTCCAGGGATTGCAACTCCACCACCTCCCTGGGCAGCCCATTCCAATGCCAATCACTCTCTCTGGGAAGAACTTCCTCCTAACATCCAGCCTATACCTCCCCTGGCACAACTTGAGACTGTGTCCCCTTGTTCTGTCCCTGGTTGTCTGGCAGTAGAGACCAACCCCCACCTGGCTACAACCTCCCTTCAGGTAGTTGTAGACAGCAATGAGGTCAGCCTTCAGCCTCCTCTTCTCTAGGCCAAACACCCCCAGCTCCCTCAGCCTCTCCTCGCAGGGCTGTCTTCCAGACCTCTCACCAGCTTTGTTGCCCTTCTCTGGACACACTCCAGTATCTCAACATCTCTCTTGAACTGAGGAGCCCAGAACTGGACACAGTACTCCAGGTGTGGCCTGACCAGTGTTGAGTGCAAGGGAAGAATATGCCTACTTCATTTTTAAACTCCCTCCCCTCTAACTAAAAATCCACATGTTTCTCAAATTCATCCTGTGATTAATCTTGGTCCTCATTGTAATCAAACACAAAAATCCCCTTCATGGCACTGTGGCCAGGGTTTCTGATAAGAGGATTTTGGTCAGTAATTTTTGGAACTTGCATGCACATTTAAAGAAGCACGAGTTTTTTTGTTTAAAAATAGCATTTCATGCAAAGCCTAATCCTATTTAATATATTATTTCTGTAGATGCACCATTTACAAAAATCCTTTGAGGAAGGATTGTTCTTTATTTNATATATAAATAAAATCATTCTTCATTGAAACTAAAAGTCTGGACAGAAAATGGAATTATATTGCCAACATTTTGTATAAAAATAAACACTTGCCCTTAGCAAATGCTTCCAGATTTAAACAAGGCAAGCTTGGAATAGGTTTTTGCTCCTGTTTGTTTTGACTTTCCATCGGGTTGATTTATGACCCTTGGCACCCTGCAGCACTCTGTGAGCAGTCTTTCATTACTCCGCTCTCTTCTTTCGGACATGATGAAACTTTCTGGCTCCTTGCTGTCCTCCCAGCAGTGATGAACGTGGAGCAGGCACCCAGCTCCCTCCAGTTCTGCTGCCAACCACCCACCTTCAATGCTGATGCTTGCTCTCATCTTGCTTCTGCCAGCAATTTGGGTTGCTCTGGTGCATACCTGTGAGGATGGGAGATGGCCAGGGGGAAAAAAGACAATTAATTAAACAAGTCAGTCAATTAAGAACCAAACCCACGCCCCAAACTTTTTCTCCTGCTTTCTTATGAATTTATATGTATATAAAAATATTAAATTAGGGGGCTTCCAGCTGCAGCAGCCACTGAAGTAAGGGAGATTGCAGAGTCCAATGGCAGGCAGGCAGCCAGAGCAGCCAGGACAAGCCTGTATACATTTTGTACTCTCTAGCTTGCTTTTTCCACCTTTGTTTTGTGCCTCTCACCAAGGAATTGCAAATTCACAGCAATGAGTCCAGCAGATTTACTAGTCCATGGTGCTGTTTTGAAACACCTAACCCTGTCATTTCTCAGGCCAGCTTCATGATGATTGCTTTGTCCTGGCTTGTCAGGTTGGAACTGCTGTGCTTGCTGGGGACAAGTACTGGATGGGGAATGGGTGAGGGTGGCACTTCCTACTGCCATTTATCTTTGAGGAAGTACAAATACATGCTCAGGCTTATTTGTAGATGAACACTCACTATATCTGGACTGGTTCCCTGTGAGACCTACCATAGATGTTTCAGCCTGGCAGGAGTACAGGTCATGAAATCGATGGCCTTTCTCAGCTATTTCCTCGTGGCAGCTTAGTATTGCCAGTGGCTCAATACACTCATTTCTGCCATTAATCAGGCTGCAATTAGGCAGAGCTAGTTGGGAAATGTTTTTTCACTCCATCAAAGATACTGAGATCTCGATCATCACCCCTTTTGGCAGTGGCGTAAAGAGGGGCGGTTAAAAAAGTGGTTTAATTTGCATTTTTGGGGTGGCTTATAAAAATGTTTTGGTGGACATCCCACTTCAGACATTGCAAAACACCCCCTGCCACGCTGTCTGCCTGTGTGTGCTGTGGGCAAGTGTGTGCAAGGCAGAGGTGGACACCAGGGATGCGGCAGAAGGGGAGAAGGTGCAGCAACATCGTCATCATAGATTGAGTCACTGTGGGGTGCTGAGACACCAGCAAAGAGAGCAGATAATCCAGAAAGCCTAGAAACATGAGTTTAGCAGACCACACAGGTTCAGAAATCACGGTTTGAAAAGATCTCTCCCAGAGGAAAATTCCACCTGGATGTGTTTTCTGGAGGCAGGATGGTGTCTAACGTGATTTTTGAATGCTTTGTTTTGGCAATAGGAGGTCTCATTTCTACCTGTCAGCAGATGTATACTACAGCCAACACTTGAATATATAAATTACAGGGTATAAATTAAAGTTCAAAGGCATGTATTTGCTATTGCAAAATCTCATATTAAGCTCTTGTTAGATGCTGAGTGATTCAGATAATTGAGACCTTGCAAAGGCTGTGCTTTTCTATCTTGTGCACTGGACATCTGGTGAGCCAACCAACACTTTTTCTCATCCAGCCTAGTGTCACTGAAATTACATGAGTGTGTGTGACCTTTGAAGAAATTAAAACCCACACATGAAACCATAAAATTCTTAACTACAAGCTCAACTTCAAGCTTGTACTAATTCCAGGGAAGTCAACAACATTATTCATCTGTCAGAAGAGATACGAGAAGGGTAAGAAGGATGATCAAGAGCATGCAAGAGTTTCCATATGCCAAACACTAAACAGACTGGGACTTCCCCTCTCAGAAAAGAAATGACTGCAAGGGACATGAGGTAGAAGTTGTGATATCTTGAAGATGATGAAAGGAATGACCAGAGGATTATTCACCATGCTGTTGATCACAGGTACAAAGGCCAACAGTGTTTTGTTTTTTTTTTTAATAGTTTGTTTGAAAGAAACACAAGAAAATAATTCCTCACCTGAACCCAATTACATTGAGCCTCTGCCTCCATGGAAACTTTGATATCTCAAGTCCTGGGTTGTTGTTTTTTATTTGGTGGTGGGGTGGGGTTTTTTTGTGGTTTTCAGAGCAAATAGAAACTGCTGCTCCATCTGTAACAGGAGGTGTTGGGTCGACAAGAACACATCACATAACACATACTTTAAAGCATTTAATCCACCGGTACCTTCATCTTCTCACTGTACCACTAACTGATTTGTTAGCCCCAAAAGAAGCCAGGCAGCTCTAGTACGTCAGAGAGCAGCAGCACCTGGTACCTTGCACGGTGTCAGTTGCCAGTCTGGAGCAATCAGTCAACTGCTTAATAAGCAAAACACTTGAAACCTTTTGTGGTATTTTTCTTTATTAATATGATGAGGTGACACACATGTCTAAGCAGCACTGACTTGCATTGTGCTACTTTATATGAATGCACATAACCACCTGCGACCTGCCAGCCCCTCATTTGTCAATGGGGAGCAATCATTCAGCCACTTAACAACTCCCAGGAGAAACGCTCTGAAGCTTTCCAACTGGAAATTAAGGCACAGCACTTTGGTGAATGATTGCAATTCCCCAACAAAGCAGCTTGGAGGCTTAAAAATAGCTATGCATTTTTGTATATATCTGTAAACAGCAGGCAGTTGATTTCTTACTTCCATTTCTAAGCAGGCTGGGTAAATTCTGTAATTAATGGCCATTAGGGATTTAGAAGACAAATGAGTCATTCATTAGCTCAGTGTCCAAACTAATGAGCAATAAATGCTTATGAAAGACATGATTTATTTAGTATTTAGAAGCCATGGCATTATGTGATACCTGATAAAGATGCCAAGAAACAAAGATGACCCAGGTCTTGGAGCTGCAAGGGACAGCCGTCTGCTCTACAGGACCTTACCAGTGCCAAGTCTGGGGGAGTCCTGAGAAGTCAGCAGTCTTCCCATGACTAACAAGCCAGCCAAGGTTAAGTTTTTCTCCTAATGTTAGGTATTTTCCTAGGGGCTGGATGCAGGAGGATCATTTGTAGCTGTTCCAGATCACCTATCTGAGATCTTTAATATACACAAGGCACTACAGTGGGCTGCACATGCTTGTCCAAAAGCCATTTTGGAACTTTATATTGATACTGTCCAGATAAGCAACCCAAGTGCTGCAGGGGAAGAGCTTGGCAGTGTTTCTGACCCTGTTACCATTCAGTTTTGTCTGTGGTCTTTCAAGAAGGCTTTCCATCCACCCAGCCTGTCTTTCCCACAGCTGAGACCTGGAGATAATAATCTAGAACAAAGGTGATATGCCAGAATGTCAGAAGCAATGAAAAAAAAGAAAGAAAACCACAGAAGGAATGTTAGTCACAGCTGATCCCGAGGAAGAGTTATCCTGTATCCTGTTCAAACAAGCAAGGCAAACTGGGTGGCTGCTTCACACACAATGGGGACAGGGAGTTGTAGCACTAGCAGGTATTCAACACAGGTAAAACTGGGATTGCAGATGGCGCTAGTCACCACTCCAGGCTTATAAAACCTGCTAGTGCCAGGGAAGGAAATCTCTCGCCCTGGCAGAGGAGTGATTACTGATGCAACCTCGTGGAGTCACTCTCTCCTGGCTCAGGCTCTTCTGCTCCCATGAATGACATTGTCTCGGGTCTAGGTTACATTTCCCAGAGACTCAAATATAGCTCATAGAACCAATATGGGCTGCACAGGGAGGTGGTGGAGTCACCGTTCCTGGGGGTGTTCAGGAAAAGACTGGATGAGGCACTTAGTGCCATGGTCTAGGTGACTGGATAGGGCTGGGTGCTAGGTTGGACTGGATGATCTTGGAGGTCTCTTCCAACCTGCTTGATTCTATTCTATTCTAATAACCATTTATAGGATGTCTTTCCCCCTTCCCCCTTTTTTCAAAGAAAAGGAATTAAATGTAGGAAGGAAAATCATAGAATCATAGAATGGTTTAGGTTGGAAGGGACCTCAAGGATCACCCAGCTCCAA
>WAAF01001147.1:0-10298 GCA_013400475.1 Tricholaema leucomelas | reverse complement strand
GGGTCCACCTCTCCAGCCTGTCCAGGTCCCTCTGGATGGCATCCCTGCCCTCCAGCAACTCAGCTGCGCCACACAGCTTGGTGTCATCTGCAAACTTGCTGAGGGTGCACTCAATTCCTCTGTCCATATCACTGACAAAGATGTTACAGAGCACTGGTCCCAGCACTGACCCCTGAGGAACACCACATGTCACCGGTCGCCAGGTGGACATTGTAAAGCACACCCAAATAAGCAGTCTCACTTTGGTTTGGAAGTCAAAAGAGGAAATTTTAACAATAAATAAAAGGCATTTGAGGTAGGGAGAAAATTTTAACAATAAATAAAAGGTATTTGAGGTAGGGAAGTGACAAAAAGGTATAGGGAAGGGAAAAAATAGACTCTCTCTATAGATATATGTAAATATATATATACAACTAGATTGATGGCAAGGGGATTTGTCCACTCCTGTGGACTGAAGGGCACTGGTAAAACAAAGAACAGCAGGAACAGGAAGGTGATGCTACCAGGCAGAGAGGCAGGGCAAGAGAGGAGGAAAGAGGAAGTTCCCCTGATTTTCTAGGGGGCTAGAAAGGAAGTGGGAGTGGGCAAGCACTACACCTGGAGTAAGGCTTGGACCCACCCCTGGGGAGCAGTCAGGAGGACCTGGGGTCAGGGTCAAGACCAAGACCTCTCCCCAGGAGGGTTAACTCTTTACAGACACTCAACTTTTTCCCCCCTCACTGATTTCTCTGCTATTTGTGTTGGACTATTAGAGGAGAAAAGTGCCCTGTAGGTAGCTAGGATCAGCTACCTCAGGTGGGTCTGGCAAACCACTGCTTTCAGAGAGTCATGGGAGTGATTGGTTGGCTTTCTGAAGGACAGATAGCTCCTTCAGAAATGTGGTTTCTAGGTGAGCAGCCAGCAGGGCAGGGATTGCCATTCATGGCTCTGTGTACAGTGAGCTGGGAGATTGGTCCTTGGCGAGATCACTGCTCACTATCCTCATTTTGGGAGCCCCATCAAACAGCAACGACAGGCTTAGAGACAGCCATTTGTTTCCCTCCTTTCTCCTTATGGGGCAGTCAGTCTTCACAGACCTCTGATCCGTTTGCCTGGGTGTTCACAGTATGTTATTAAATCCCTGCAGAAAGAAGAAAGAAGGAAATGCACTCAGTAATGTTTTCCAGGCACAGAGCTGGCATGACAGATATGTCACACATGCTATTTCTGCATCAAGATAGAGCTACACTACTAGATTGTTTAGTCAGCAAGGAGTTCAAATATTGGTGTAAGCAAGCATTTTGAGGAACAGAACAGTTTGAGTCCCTTTCTTAAAAAGGTCATCAAACCCCCTGGTATCTGGTGGGGTAAGAGTCTCTCTTCCACTTCCACTGCTATCCTTCAAAGTTCTGAAACCCTAGCATTTAATTAAGACATTTTAAGAAGATGGATGTCACTGAAATGTGCTGAAGGAGACAATTAAAAAATCTGAAAATTAATTCAAAATAAAAGGATCTCTTCAGATGTGTGAATTTTGGCACAGGAGTCCTCTGGGCTCCAACTAATTACTGCAGAGACCAGAGGCAAGACCGAGGTGAGTTCATTGTGCTCTTAAATGAACTCCATCGCATCCCTGCCAAGAGCTGGGAGTCCACTGGCACATGATGTGCATTGCCAGTGCTGCCTGGGGTTGGAGAAGGAAGACGAGGAAGCACGTCACCTCAGATTTGCAGCACTTGCATGCCTGTGAGAGGGCAGGAGCTATTGCCAGCAGGAACCATGTAGACAGATGACATCTGTGTCACCTCTGTGAGGTTGCAGGAAGTCCCCGAGCATGTTCTGGGGGATCTGGAGCTGGCGGAGAGATGTGGCTGCCCACCTTGCCTTACTTTAGTTTGGCACAGCATGCAAGTGGTGGCTTCTGCAGCTTCAGGGTCTTAAGAGAGGTCCATGAAGGGACCAAAGCTTCTTCCAGCTTGACCACATCAAAGTTCAGACTCCGGAGGCTCAGGTCATTAGACTTGAAATGGTAAAATAATGCATGTGTGTGATAAAGTGACTTTCCTCTGCAGACATCGTTTAACTGGCCAGATGAGCTGTGCTGGGTGCTCTGCCACTTCAGAGCTCTTGTGTTAATCCTGTCCATTTGGTGGAGTGGAACAGACCTCATCCAGGGGCAAAAAAGTTAACACTTAAACCAGATGAACAGTTTGTGGCTTCATGACACATCAGCACAGCTCAACTGATGCCATTTAAGAAAGACATTTCTGGTTTCCTCTCATAAGCAGCAGCAGCAGCAAAGGTAATGTGTTCTCCCTCGCTGTTTCGTAAAGGAGGTTGCAGCTCTTTCGACCGTGTGATCCTCAAAGTCTACAGAAAACTTACAATTGAAAAGCTTCTGTGAGTAATCCCATTTGTAGCTGACATAGCTGCATCCTGAAGTTTGGTGCAAGTATCTCACCTCAAAACAGGAGGCGATAAACTAAGGGGAGGGGAGTTAATAAGGGGATTATTTGACATTCAGAAATCACAGGATCACAGTGTCACAGTATCACCAAGGTTGGAAGAGGCCTCACAGATCATCAAGTCCAACCCTTTACCACAGAGCTCAAGGCTACCAAGTGCCACGTCCAATCCTGCCTTGAACAGCTCCAGGGACGGTGACTCCACCACCTCCCTGGGCAGCCCATTCCAGTAGCCAATGACTCTCGCAGTGAAGAACTTTCTCCTCACCTCGAGCCTAAATTTCCCGTGGCGTGGCTTGAGGCTGTGTCCTCTTGTTCTGGTGCTGGCTGCCTGAGAGAAGAGAGCAACCTCCTCCTGGCTACAGCCACCCCTCAGGTAGCTGTAGACAGCAATAAGGTCTCCCCTGAGCTGCCTTATGCCCATGCTCTGAATGACACTATTGCAAGAACTGTTTTGAATTTAATTGAAGAGTGGTTCTTAAAGACCTGCAGTTCTGGATGTGATGGGTGGCTGTTGTCACAAAATCAGTCCTTGGTGATGCTGCCTACGTGTGGGGTTATGTGGGAGTGGGAAACCCAGCATACAGCACGGGCTGGATTGTCTGTGTCCTTTGCAAATGCTTCTCATTAATTTAGTGATGAATGAGAATGTAGGGAGAGAAGGAGCTTTTTTTCTTGATTTCTTTTTGTCTTTCTGCTTAGTCAGTGCTTTGTGTAAGAAATGATCTTTCTTGGCAACTGGTGGAAGTTCATAAAAAGGAAATGTCAGAAAAAGAAAGTGTTTGGCAAAGGCCAAAGCTACATGGTCTTGGTAGGTGGCCTCCAAAGGTACTTGGGACAGGTGTTCAACAGGGTGTTTGTGCCCCTCTGGCCTTGCCTGAGTGTTCATGCAAGGCAAGGCTGCTGAGGAGTTCAGCCTGGATAATTAAAAAGATGTCCAGGTCTCTTGGTGATTAAAGAGGCTTTCTGAATTTGCTTTTCAGAGCACTGATTTCAGACCTTGGCCTCCCTCTGGTCAAAAGGGTTAACTGATCTCTCGCTTGGTTGTGTATTTTTTTCATATGAATATGGGCAAGATAGCTGGGGCAGAAGGTGTGAGAGATTGTGAGCTGACCTGGCCTGTCCAATCTGCAGCGTGAGAGTGCAAAAATTAACTTCCTCCTGTAGCAATCAGTCCTTGCAACTTTAACACACAGACAAGGCAGCTGGGAGTGGGTGAACCTATCCTAGCGGGGGAATGGATCTCCCTGATGAGTGCGGTCAGGTGCTCCTGTGAAAACTGGGACTGATTTGGCTGAGTTATGAGCCTCAGAGAGCTCCAATTTATTCAAGTGATGACTATGACTGTACATCCATCCAGAGGAGAGGCTGGCTGTCCCGTGCCCATGCTGGGGCTGAGGGAGGCTCCCACAGGGATGTGACTCATCACTCACAGAGTTTCCTAAATCTCTGTGTCAGTCAACTACTGGCTGCAGCCTGCTTGTAAAGTGATGCAGCAAATTCAGCCATTCTGTTTCAGGGGGAGCAGGCTCCAACTGAATGGAATAACTTCTTCCCACTAAACCATTAAACTTTCTCTTTACCTGTGTATACTAAGGATGCTCTTCATCTCTCATCTGAGCACTAGAGGACTAGCTCTATCCAGTCATAAAATGCGAGCCCTTGGAGGATAATGGGAAAGCTGGAACAGCTCAAGCCACAAAGCAGCTCCTAAAGGCTGAGGCTGCCTCATTTGTGTTCAGCATTTAGGGCTAAGCTGAAAAATATTTGGAGGAATGACTTCTATAGAGGCTTTTTGGATGGTTTTAAAGATGAGCTCCTGCAAAGTGGCTCAGAGTGGGATCTCCATATACTGCATATTTCTTAGGCCAGGGGTAATTTCAGACTCCTTGAACTCTCGATCTAATTTAGTGGTTAGGAGGCAGGAGGAGAGAGTAGACAAAGGCTATGTTGGGTTATTGCTCTGTGATTGTCTGTTCTTAAAAACAATCCAACTCATAAAATGGTGCCCATGAGCAGTGGCTGAGCCAGCAGGCTCACTGGGTATGCTCTAGTGGTGTGCTAGTTTGAGGCTAGCTGAAATATTCTACTGAAAGAAATTAGATTATAGGGTGTGAAAAGGAAACAGTGGTGATGTCTACTTCACTCACAGGCTTGCTGAGATATATAACAACAAGAACACAAAACACAGATAACACAGTTGCAGTGGCTCTCTGTTGCAGCTGGTGCCTGTACTTCTCTCACTAACCTGCTGTCTGTGTATCTAATCCTTCTGCTTTCTAACCCCCCTGGCCAATCCTTGGCCAATCCTCCAAACTCACCTTGCATGTAAGGCAAAGTCTGGAATAAGGTAGAGGAGTGGAAAGAGAGTGGAAGGGTGGTTGGGAGCCCTTCCTGGGGACTCTGTTTTCTGGGAGGGCTGTTGTGTTTCTGTATTACCTTTAACTGGTATATTTCTGTATTACCTTTAACTGGTATATTTCTGTATATAGCTGTAAATATTGTAAATACCTGCTTGTATATTGTGCTAAGATGTAAAGCTAAAGCTTCATTCCTTAATTTCCAGCTGGCTGAGTCTAGTCTGGGTGATTTCATAAGAGTGTGGGGGGGTGTGGGTATCACCCAAACTGTCACAAGTGGTCTTTTACCAGTAAGTTCCTCTGTGCACCTTCTGTTCATACTTAGGCAAATAATTGTTTTCGCTGAGCAAGTCAAGGGGAAATTTAGCTTCAGTATCACTGAAATATCAATTTTATTTTCTTTTACCAAAGGAAAAAAAAGTGTTCTGAGAATTTGAAATTCTTTCATCACATGAAAATCACATTGCAGTTGGAATTGTTTCTACTGTCCTATAAAAGCCTGGGCAACTCTGAAAAGAAAAGTGCAAAGCCATCCCATTTTCAAATAGGAGGCAAGAACAGAAAGTAAACAGGCTGACCTTTCAGTGCATTCAAGTCTTTTAATAGCTTACATTTAAACAAACACATGCTTTAGTATTTCTGTGTGTGCTGGTTTGAAGCTAGCTAGAATGTTTTGGTGAGAAGAATAAGATTACAGGCTGTGAAAGGAAAACAAGGGTGATGTCTACTTCCCTCATAGGCTTGCTGAGATGTATAGGAACAGGAAATAAAAACATAGATAACCACTCTCACTTGGGCTGCTGGCTGAGCTGCATCTTACTCTCTAACCTCACCCTTCATTTTGGACTAATCAACTCTGCTTCCTAACCCCCTGGCTGAACCTCTGTTTTTCCTTGGGACTGGGGTAAGGTTGAGAGGGGTAGGGGGAATGTGAAGGGGTGGTTGTGAGCCCCTCCTGGAGACTCAGGTTTCTGGGAGGGGAGTTGTGTTTCTGTATTACCCTTTATCTTGTATATTTCTGTCTATAACTGTATATACTGTAGATATCTGCTTGTAAATTGTGCTAGCTGTAAATATAAGCTTCATTCATATTTCCAGAGCCGGCTGAGTCTAGTCTGGGTGATTTCTAAAGTGGGGGGGGTGGGGTAACACCCAAACCATCACACTATGGCTGGAGGTGTAGATCCCTTTGTGCAAATGTTTGGAATTTCCAGGAAAAAGAAAAAAATTGCCCAGACATTATTTTTTTCCTGAAGCTGCTGTAACTGTCAAGATTTTCTGCCCTTCTAGCAAACACACATTTTCCCCTCTAGGCAAGGACAATAAGATGCCTCAAATACATTTAGACTGGATGTTAGGAGGAAGTTCTTTACAGTGAGGGTGGTAAGACACTGGCACAGGTTGCCCAGGGAGGTTGTGGATGCTTCCTCCCTGGAAGCGTCTAAAGCCAGCCTGGATAAGGCCTTGAGCAACCTGCTCTAGTGGGAGGTGTCCCTGCCTATGGCAGGGGGTTGGAGCTGGATGATCCTAGAGGTCTCTTCTAACCTAAACCATTCTGTGATTCTATGATTCTCTCTCTATATATATATATAAATTTTAAAAACATGAAATAAAAGCAATTTTCAAAGTTGCAGAGGGTCTGTTAGTTAAGGAAAATTAATTAATGATAAACCACAAATTTTCAGAGGCTGAGAAAAACTCAGGTGAATTGGAAAGAGGTCTCTCATAGCTTCAGAAGTGGTCACTTTTAAACAAACAGTAAAAGAACCACTGGAAGAAAACCAATCCAAAGAAAAGGCTCTGTTTCAAGGTCTGCCAAGGCAAATAGAACTTCAAGGTTTTGCCTTTGCTTCCTAGAGGCTTTTCTCACCTGCTCTTTTTGCAGAAGCCACTTCCACAGGCTTTGGCCAGCTTGAAGGACAATTTCTGGAGGAAAACCAAGCTTTTCTTCATGGAGAGAGTAATTGCCCACTGGAATGGGCTGCCTGGGGAGGTGGTGGAGTCACCATGCCTGGAGGTGTTTAAGAGGAGTCTGGATGAGGCACTTAGTGCTCTGGTTTAGTTGGTTAGAAGATAGGCTGGACTTGATGATCTTAGAGATATTTTTCAACCTGGTTAATTCTGTGATTCCGTGAATTCTGTGCTTGCTACACCCCACACCATGGCCCCCAAATCACATCCCTACTTGAAACGGGCTCTCCTGAGACCTGGGAGACCTTGCCTGTGGGTGAGTTTTGAGCCTCATGATGCCTGTATTTTGGAAAGACTCATGTGAAATCCAGTTTCCCTGCTTACAGCACCTGTTAACTATGGGAGCCCAGGCTTCCCCCCACCTTTCAGGCGAAGAGCTTGCTTTGGTTTTGCTTGCAACGCTGTCAAATTAAATGCAGCACGGATGAACACGAAGTTCTTTCAGAGCAGTACTTTCAGAGGATGAATTGAGATCATGTTCGTGTTCCATGAGAAGTAATACGGCACTTGGCACATTTTCATCTTTGTCACAGGAGTCCAGGAACAGCAGCAAAGCATGGAGCAGGTCTTAACTCTTATTTGGGGTGAAACAGCCCAACTTCTGTCTGAGGGACTGGCAGGGTGCTCAGGGTGCCTAAAGCATGTGAATACCATGCATAGCAGCTGCAGTGGCACCAGGAGGATGCTACTGCTAAATAAACATGACACCTTTCAAAGAAACCAAGGATTTGGGTCTTCATGCTGGGTTTCTCTTAACATGCCTGCAGTGAAATTAGGCTTACAGCTCCCAAGGCAAATAGAACATGTCAGAAAGTCCCAGCCTTGCAGGCAGCAAGATTTGGCTGTGTGGGTTTGGATGCAGGCTCTTTGGAGGCAGTGACGAGGCTCATTAATGTCTGTGGTGCTGGATCAGGGTGTCCTGGGGCACCTTCCCACTGAGAGTGGGAGGACCTCTCAGAGCAGTAACACTTGCAGTCCTCACTGGAGGTTCGGATCTCCTCCATGTCAGACAGTCAGGCTCACATTTGGACAAAGTATTGACAAAATATTCTTGGTAAGGTGAAAATTGAACTAAAAATAAATTTCAAAATCACCCACTTAAAACTTGCAGAAGGCAAAATAGCTGATCAATATTAATCAATGGCTAGGTGTTAATTAATGTCTTGTTTCTCAAGCCAAACACCATCTACCAAGCTAGTAAACCACTTTTAACCTCACTTCCAGGTAAATTATGTTTAGTTGCCCTTTCATCCACCATGCTTTGTATACAAATGAGCAGCAGCTCCCAGTGGACTCCACTGAAAGGTTAGAAGCCGCTCACAGCATCCGGGATGAACGTTTGAGATCTTCCCGATACAGACAAGCATTCCAGCAAAGAACACTTGGATTTGATTAATTGGGCCAAATTTTACTTTGATGAGAGTCTGGAAGGTACAGTGGCAAAAAGGGTTGTTAATCACTGTGCCTGCTGTTCAGTGCTGTGTAGTCCAGCATCTCAGCTACTGCTGTGACATCAAAATGCATCTCCAGGATGGATGATGCGTAATCCATGAGATGTTTAAAGATATGCAGGAGAAAGTGCGAGAGCAACAAGGGGCCAGACCCTGATTTACAATCTTTTCAGGCTGAGGATTGTCAAAACATCTCAGAAGGATTTTGGCAGCTTTGTCACTTCCCCTCCCCTGGTACTCAGCTCTTATTTAATTATTAATGTGTGTGGCTCAGGGTCGTCTTGGCAGGTGGAAGAAAAGTCTCGGTTGAAAGTGATGGGAGTAGATTTAAAAATCTCCATTGCATGGTGATCGTGTAGGACCTTTTGGAGGAGTACCAGAGGATAAAATGTCATGAAAAGCCTGATCCAAAGTCTGTTGAAGTCAGTGAAGTATTTCCATCACTTCAGTTAGCTTCAGGCTAATTCCCAGGACACCTGATAAAAAGAGGAAATTGGAGAGCGATGAGAGTGATCCCAGTCAGGCACCACCTCTGTGGATGATATCTGTGGATGTGCCTAATATCCTCCTAATTGCAGATTTGGCTGGTTAATGAGGCTTCATGCTTTTTTCTCTGCTCTGGGGGATTCACTACTCTCTACCTCAGCAGTGACATAGACCTCTTCTCGAGTGGCAGTCCCAGCCAAAGCCTACCCCACACTGGAGACTTGTCCTGCTGCAGTATCCAGGCTGTGAGTTTTAATGACAACTTGATGTTAGCAGGGCCACCAGTATATGGATTTACACAAGCTAAAAACTCTGTCTTCCTTCAGTGAGGGAATGGGAAAGGCTTTTGTTAGCAGAAGATCTGCTTTCAAAAGTGCTAGCAAACTCTTATTAGTGCAGGCAAGATCTGGGGAAAGGTTTTTGGCAGGTTTTCCCTTCTGCAATGAACATGGCCTTGGAGATATTTTGGCCATTGTTGTGTTAGGCAGAAATATCTCTCATTAGGATTAAGGCACTTTGAAAATCTTCTCATCTGTGAAACATTTTCCCCTTTAATTTAGGGATCAAAATTACTGAAGTAATTAAGTTCTACACTTAGATTTTCTCAGTGGTTTCTCTGTGCTTTCCTTTGTGTCTTGATCCCAGCAGAAACTGTGCTGAATTCCAACAAATAAAGCAGAATGAGCTCGTTAGAGTTGCTTCTGAGTGGGGCAATTGACGGTTAGATAAAGCAGTTTATGTTTCCAAGGATAATAGAGATGCATCTGTGGCATTTAGCAGCAGTGGATGCATGCATCTCACAAGCAGTAATGGTGGCAATTGAGCAGTAATAGAGGAGGAGCAGACCCCCGGGGAGATTCCCCAAAGTGGAAGATTTATGCTTTATAATTAGTCTTCTCACTCGCCAGTTTTTTCTTCCACTGGTGTGGCAAGGAGTAAAACAATCTCAGGAGTACACTGTGAAATTTTCTGCTCTTCCCTTAATTTCAAAACAATATCCTCATCGTGTTTACATCTGTCCTCAGGTAAATACATTGCCAGCTTCCCAGTATTCCCTGCCAGTCTGCTACTAATTTCTCTTCTTGTGTTTTCCATTGGCAGATGGCCACCACCACCAAAGTTTCTAGAAAGTAGCTGGGATGCTCAGAAGTCCTTACTGGCCATGTGGGTATAGGGACATTAGAACTGAAGTTCACCTCATTCAGTGTTAATGTGGTACAGATAAATACTAGCCCAAGTGGGCTGAACTCCTCGTTTTGGCCACTTTTACATGGGACACATGGGGCTGCTTTCCTCCCTGTCCAGATCAACTCTAAGTTACTGTGGATTGATTTAAACGATAAGCAAACTTGATGAAACCTTTAACATTCACTTTCCTTACAAACAGGAGTGTTTTTGCTTTCAGTTTTGCTAAGAAAACAAAGGGGGAAAAAGTGGTTTGGCTCAGTCTCCAGGTTCTTGATTTATTTTTTTTTCAGCTTACCATAGAACAAAAAGAACCTCTCACTGCTCCAGTTCTCATACATGCAGTGCCAAGACTTTTTGGACTTGATGTGAGCTTTCTTTCTTTCTTTCTTTCTTTCTTT